>JAIUZE010007321.1:0-78848 GCA_022085475.1 Heliosperma pusillum | reverse complement strand
ATTTTGTTGATTGTTACATCCTACCCTCAGGAGACTGAAGTGTACAACCTCACTACATTCAGAAGGCCTTGCATAAAGGCTCTGGGCGTGGCCGGGTTTTACAAAATGGTATCAGAGCTCGAAAACTCCTCTTTGTTCTTTAGATTTTTTTCCTTAGGGTGATTCCTTTCGTTGTTTTTGTTGTTTGCTGGTAGTAAGGCATTTTAGGCCTAAGATCTATCTTTATTGATGAGGGGAACACCTTAAAAGTTTCTATTTTTGATAAAAATCCGAAAATATGGGTCTTGACGATGAAACCCTAGATTTTTTTTAATTTGGGGGAAAATTTATTGAACATTTTACCTTGATTCGTAAAGTACCATGTCTTAAATTTTCATCACTATTAGTTTCAAAGACCGTCGTAAAGTTTATCATCTCTGAAATTCTTTTACTTGTATGATTTTGGTTGAATTTCTAACAATGATTTAAAAGATGAGTATAAATGTTACTTATGCATGGTGATGTGGTCGTTATACACCAAAAATAAAACCTAAGTCTACTAACTAAGAAGATAGCGGAAGTAGGGTCGATCTCCACAGGGAGGAAACTAACTAACTGTAATTTAAATCTGTCAGTAACAATCTGGGGGGTTTTGAAAAGGTTTTGAACTAAACTACATAAGATTAAAGGAAGAGAAATAAAGACAAAAAAGTAATACAAAAGAAATCAGATAAAGAGAGAATATGCTAGGATTCGGTCCACTGCAATATCGGCATCTATGGGTCAACTAAGTCAGTCAATCTATCAATGAGAAGGGAAATGGTTTTCTCCTCTCGGTCTCAAACCACCCTAGGGATTTTACTAATTAACTCTCGTCCTCTTAGGAGTCACCTATCAATTCTAAGCAAGCCTTCCCATCCAATTTCTCGATCCAGGTCGGGGTTAACTACCTAGCCTAGTCTCCCGCGTGCACTCATTCGACTAAACCTCAATTAAATTGCTTAGACTGATTCTCATATTCAAGACTAACTAAAATAATCTATCCTAACATGCCTCTACTACAGTTTCCTTCATCCCAACATACAAGAGAATTAGCTACTCATGTTATTAACTATGCTAACAAAGACGATTGAACATATGACGATAGACATAATAAAATCGTAATTAACAACAATGAACAATAACGCAGCAGTAATTAGGAAGAGTAAACAGTAATTAAAACAAAGGTTAAGAAAGAGAGAAAAGAAGAAGTTTACAATCTTAGCAAATCCGGCGTAAAGAACAACTCCACGTCGATAAACCCGAATGCAAACCAAAGATAAAGTTCAGAAACTAATGGAAGATTAATGCTAATGATCCCGAACCCTAATGGTTCTGAGTCCTAATGACCCTGGATCTGAATAATGCTAATGAAGATGAATAAGAGTTTATATAATGCAAAACACGACTCTTAAACCCTAATTAAGCTACGGATTTAAGGCCCATGACAGATTCTACTCGATCGAGGGAAAATACCACTCGATCGAGGACTTTATTGGAGGAAATCACTCGAGCGAGGGAAATTACCCTTCGATCGAGGCTTTTATTCATGGAAATCAGTCGATCGAGCACTTTATCTACTCGATCGACCAACTGGTAAACAACTCTTACTCGATCGAGCAAAGGATGTAGCTAGATCGAGGTTTTCTGGCTCCAACTCACCTCGATCGACCAAATGCATAGTCGATCGAGGTTTTCTGGCATAGTACGTAGTGTGAGTCATGACTTGGGCTTGATTATGAACGGTTTCATGCTTCCCCATGCAAGAGTTCCTGTTCCGATCCTTCCATTCTCCTAAATGCATGCAAAGTGGACTGTTTTGGCTCGGTTCCTGCTACTATGCAGCTTGTACCTACAAAATGGTAATGAAAGTACAAAGTAGCCAAATAGGGGCATATGATGATATAATATCACCCAAATAACATAGAAATGCGTGCATAAATGGACTAAAAAGTCTATATAAAATACACGCATCAAACTTCCCCAAACCAAACCTTTGCTTGTCCTCAAGCAAACTAAATGCAACTATATGGAACAAAATAAACCTAGGGGAATGGAGTAAGTCTCAGAGCTAACTACAAGTCAATACTAAACAGTTCAATGCACTCATTCAATCGTTACAAAGCTTAATACGAAAGTGAACGAATTTATACAATCTTGGAAATAAATTAGACTTTCGACCTTGCAAGACTCAACCAAATTCGGACTCTCACGGGTCACTCTTCTCTCATCAAGCAAATGGTAAGTAAATATGTATAAGAAAAAGAGAAGAAAATATAGTCACTCACCTAGACTACGACCGACACAACATGCATTGCTAACTAATATGAAAGATGATTCAAGCACCGTACACACGCATAACCACCGTTCAAGGACAATCACGTGCCGAACATTTGCAAAGATATGGATATGTGAGGCTAATTGGTAAGAAGGGGCAAAACACTTAATGGAAATGTGAGGGTAAATAGCCAAGCTAGTTCCTAACAAGACCGCAATATAACTCGTTCCATTCTTCCAATTATCAAAATTAAGCTCAATGCCTTAACATATCTAGGCATAAACATCACAAATCCCATAAAACACCTCGACAAAATAATGATAAGCACAAGAGGTGTAAACAACAAAACTTCAGCCAATTATTTTTTCCAATAAATTTTTTCATTTTTTCATTTTTTTCTTTTCTTTTTCTTTCTTGGCTGTCTGAGGAAAACCACTCGATCGAGTAGAATGAGTCATTCGATCGAGGCACAAAAACACAAAATCCGCTCGATCGAGCTGAAAGCTACTCGATCGAGGCACTAATCAACACTTCTCTTCTTTTTCTCGCAAATACCCACTCCAATCAATGATAACGAGCCAAAAACTGACACAACGGTAGAATATACCTCGACTACTAAACTAGCTCGGCGAAGGTAGGCTCAGTTTAGAATGTAGTTAAGGGCAACAGGCAGATATGGCTTCATGTGGAGTTAATGGGGTAAAATGAGGAAAAGGGAGATGCAAATATTCTCAAAACACGTGATACCGACCACAAACCCAATGCGTGCAGGCAATAAGAAATCAAAATTCATATACAAGCAAATGACACGAGATGTGGGGAGTAACTACTCTCATTCCTAGATGAACTGGTCATGGATGTCACCAGTTATATGCTCTAAAACTCAGAATATATAAGTAGTTTGCCAAAATGTTGAGTCAAGTCTAATAACCAAATTTAAATTCCAAGACAAAATTCATAGTTCACTATTTCGATTTTACTACGTAAATCAAGAAAGGTGCAAAGAATAGCATAAAATAGACTTGTAGTGCAATTTCATCATGAACAAGACTCCAATCCGACTCGACTATATGCAAAAATAAACGTGATATTTTTGATTTTTTCAAATTTTTTTCTAATTAACATGAATTGTAAACGTGAATGCAATACAAATGCAAATGCAGACGCAAAAGGAATTTTTCTAATTAACATGAATTGTAAACGTGAATGCAATACAAATGCAAATGCAGACGCAAAAGGATGCAAAACACCTCCCCAAACCAAAACAGACAATGTCCTCATTGGCTAAAGCACAAAAGCATATAAGGGAAAGGGAAAAAGCAACCTAATACATGTTCCTAATGAATGAAATATATATGAAGAATGGAAAAAAACAAAAGGAACAGAAACAACTCACAAAACAAAGCTTCCCCAAACCAGCATCAAAGTAGGGGTCGATCGAGTAGAAATTCCACTCGATCGAGCAACTTTTCCAGGCATTACCGCTCGATCGAGTAGAAATTGTACTCGATCGAGCACTTTCTGAATTGCACGGCCGACGACTGTGAGCAGCTGATTTCCTCTTCGTTTTCCTGCAAGAACGATGCCAAACGATACCCAAAGAAAAATACCAAGCATTGTCTAACAGGAAAACAAGTTGTTTATCTAAACTACGGATTATTGCGTGATAGTCTAATTGTCTAATTGTCTAACGAAAACGCAATAAATTGTTTTTACAAGTTGCACGGGGTTGCAAACCCGGCTAGTAACCAAATAGTTTCGTGACAAGGCCACCGTCAGGCCTTTGACTTGCGGAAGTACCCTCAGCTGTGGTAATTTCCGCCTTCTTTTTCCACACATTCGGTCTTTGCTGGGAGTCTAGCTCCACCTTTGAATCGCTCGAACATGTGTGAACTTCTTCCATCTTCGCTAGTACGGTAATCTCAACAGTCGAAGATGGAATCAGGAGTACTCAAGTCTTCCTCCTGAACAGTCTTATCTATCCCTCTCTACCTGCGCATACACAACTACAGAGAGAAAGATAAGAACAGTCTTAAGGAATTGGAAATTCCTTAAGACGAGACAGAAATAAATAACAGAAAATTAAATTGCCTCCCCGGCAACGGCGCCATAATTTGATGTGGTCGTTATAAACCAAAAATAAAACCTAAATCAACTAACTAAGAAGATAGGGGAAGTAGGGTTAATCTCCACAGGGAGGAAACTAACTAACTGTAATTTAAATCTGTCAGTAACAATCTGGGGGTTTGAAAAGGTTTTGAACTAAACTAAATAAGATTAAAGGAAGAGAAATAAAGACAAAAAGTAATACGAAAGAAATCAGATAAAGAGAAATATGCTAGGATTCGGTCCGCTGCAGTATCGGCATCTACGGGTCAACTAAGTCAGCTAATCTATCAATGAGAAGGGCAATGGTTTTCTCCTCTCGGTCTCAAACCACCCTAGGGATTTTCCTAATTAACTCTCGTCCTCTTAGGAGTCACCTATCAATTCTAAGCAAGCCTTCCCTTCCAATCTCTCGATCCAGGTCGGGGTTAACTACCTAGTCTAGTCTCCTGTGTGCACTCATTCGACTAAACCTCAATTAAATTGCTTAAACCGATTCTCATATTCAAGACTAACTAAAATAATCTATCCTAACATGCCTCTACTACAGTTTCCCTCATCCCAACATACAAGAGAATTAGTTACTCATATTATTAACGATGCTAACTAAGACGATTAAACATATGACGATAGACATAATAAAACCGTAATTAACAAGCATGAACAATAACGTAGCAGTAATTAGGAAGAGTAAACAATAATTAAGACTAAGACAAAGGGTTAAGAATAAAAGAGAAAATAAGAAGTTTACAATCTTAGCAATCCGGCGTAAAGAACAAATCCACGTCGAATAAACCCGAATGAAAACCAAAGATTAAAAGTTCAGAAACTAATGAAAGATTAATGTTGATGATTCCGAACCCTAATGGTTCTGAGTCCTAATGACTCCGAATCTGAATGTCTCCTAATGACGTAAATAAGAGTTTATATAATGCAAAACACGACTTTTAAACCCTAATTAAGCTATGGACTTAAGGCCCATGATAGATTTTACTCGATCGAGGGAAATAACCATTTGATCGAGGACTTTATTGGAGGAAATCACTCGATCGAGTAACAATTCTACTCGATCGAGCAACTTTTCAGCAGCAACCACTCGATCGAGCACAGGACAGCTCGATCGAGCAACTCTTCACTTCAATGCTCCTCGATCGACCAAATATATAATCGATCGAGGTCTTTTGGCCTATCGTGCAGTGTTGGACATGGCTTTGGACTTGATTGCGAGCGGTTTCACGCTTTCCCATGCAAGAGCTTCTGTCCAGTTCCTTTCATTCTCCTAAATGCATGCAAAGTGGACTGTTTTGGCTCGGTTTACGCTACTACGCAGCTTGTACCTACAAAATAGTAATGAACGTACAAAGTAGCCAAATAAGGGGCATATGGTGATATAATATCACCTAAATGACATAGAAATGCGTGCATAATTGGACTAGAAAGTCTATATAAAATACACGCATCACATGTGGTGAAGCTGCTTGGGGTACCTTGTGATATCATTTCCGTCCGTGATGCGAGGTTCATTTCTAAGTTTTGGAAGGAGCTGCAAGAATTGATCGGGATGACATTGAAGATGAGTACAACATTTCATTCTGCGACAGACGGCCACACTGAGAGGATGATCAAGGCTCTAGAGGATATGTTGCGAGCTTGTGTGTTGTCCTTTGGTGGGAGCTGGGAAAATAGGCTAGATTTGATAGAGTTCTCTTACAATAACATCTATCATTCTAGCATTGGAATGACCGTTCGAGGCCTTATATGGGAGGAGATGTAGGAGTCGAGTTTGTTGGGATGACAGTTCCGAGGCGGTAGTTCTTGGACCCCAGATGGTTCAAAACATGATCGAGCAAGTCATGTTAATTCGTCAAAAGACGAGGGCGGCGCAAGATCGACAGAAGAGCTATGCGACTCTAGATCGGCGGGATGTTGAGTTTCAGGTTGGTGACAAAGTCCTTCTGAAGGTGTCACCTATGCGTAGGGTGATGAGGTTTGGGAAGAGGGGTAAGCTGAGCCAGAAGTTCATAGGCCCCTATAAGATTTTGGATCGGGTTGGAGAGGTAGCTTATCGGTTGGCCTTAACACATGCTCTTGACCGGGTCCATAATGTGCTCCACGTATCGCAGCTGAGGAAGTATTTGAGTGACCCGTCTCATGTCCTTGAGGCTGAGACTATCGAGCTGGATGAGGCTGAGACTATCGAGCTGGATGAAGCACTCACCTATGTCGAGGTGCCTAAGGAGATCTTGGACCATAAGGTGAGCAAGACCAGGAATGGTGAGATAACGTTACTAAAGATATTATGGTCTAACCATAATGTTGAATAAGCGACTTGGTAACCTGCGACTGTTATAAGGGAGAAGTATCCGCATCTATTTTCTGAGGTATGTTTGGTTACAAGGGCGTAACCTTATTTTTAAGGGGGGAAGGAGGTGGTTGCATTTGTAGTTATGTCATACTATGTGATGGTTCAGTAATATACCTGTTGTTGAGTTGTATCTTTGTGTCATATGATATGTATTGTTGTCACATGATATGTGTTGTATTACCGTAGTGTTGAGCTTTGTGCTTGTTGTTGTTAGAAGGGTGTCTTTTGGTAGGGGTATGAGTTGTAAACTTCGAGGAAGAAGTTCGTTCTAAAAAGAGGGAAGACTGTAATATAACGTATTATTATGTGTGGGGACTCGGCCGAGTAGGGCTTACTCGATCGAGTACATGGTGTACTCGGCCGAGTGGATTTGGCTGACGACTTTTGAGTGATTCTGATCTTGTGTACTTGGCCGAGTGACTTTGGCACTCGACCGAGTGAGTGATACTCCATCGAGTACATATCGTACTCGACCGAGTACGACGGTTTTCAAGATCGGTTCGCACGGTTAATTAAAGGATTAATAGGAGGGATTAAAATCATAATTTATTTTTACGCTTCCTAATCATAAAACCTAAACTCTTAAACTCTCTCAAAAACCCTCATTGAACCTTTGATTATCTCGTGCCGGATCGCTTGTTCCTTTGCCTAGATCAATATCTGTGGTAAGTATTCATACTTATGCTTTGATTGTGATTATATTGATAGTCTTAATTGAATTGGGGGAAGGGAATGAACTTGTATTGATTATATGTATGTTAATTGCTTTAGGAAGAGATTTCGTTGAGGAATGCTTCTAATCAATAGTGCTATTGTGGATCTTGATAAGGTAGAGTTTCCCTACTCAGTATTGTGTTCTTAATCGATGCTATGAGATGTTATATGATATAGTTTGTGATTGATGATGGAGATGTTGGTGTTCGGGTTTGGGGAGTTGTTGTCGATTTCATGGTTACTATGTAACTGGTTACTTGTGTTTAGTGATCCTGTTGGGAGACAGGTCACGCTCCGAGTTTGCCCCCGTGGTTATCCTGCCACGCGGGGGATATGCACATTAATGATCCGGGTTCACTCGCTGCGGTGAGAGGGGCTTTCAACGCCTGTGGCTGCGGTCCAGGGTCAATAGGTGGTTTTGTAGGGCAGGCTGGTAACCTGAGCCTACGGGGGTGTCCGCTGCGGTGGCCCTCCTGGTTTCTCTTATCCCTTGTGCTTTTTCTTGTACATTGATCGATAGACACATCTACTGACCCCGTTAATATTTTACAAAACTGATGTGATCCATTGGCGGATGGTGAGCAAGTGATCGCAGGTAATCCTTAGAGTATGACGAGGAATAGAATATGATCACTTATGAGTCTAGCTTTCGCATCACTTGGAGTCTTAGTTGTTATACATTTGTTATTCTTTTGTTATTGTTGGAGTTGGTCGGATGGTATGCCTTCCGTTTGAGACATGTATTGGTATTTAAACAATTATTTATAAAATGTTGTTTCCTTTATAGCTTGTTCTGATGTTCACTACCTCAAGAAACCGAGATTGTAGCGCTTCCGTGTGCTAAGGGGACCTTGTAAGGTACGTCGGTGTGTGGGGGTGTTACCTATGTGCTATTGCGGATCAAACTCTAATTCTCCAATTACTGAGGGAGTAACAAAAACAAATCGAGCCAACTAAGATTACTGATTAAACTATCGTTATATAGATAGTTCTCAAAGCTGGAAATCACGTTCCCCATCGGACTTGAAGCTTGGAGCTTGTAAATGCGTGAACAAGAGAATAATCGAAAGGAAAGAAAAAAGGCACCTGGATACGTGTGTGTGAACGATCGGGGATGGCTAAACCCGATCGGGGTTGGCTGTTTCTAGTCGCTTGTCGATTCTATTTCACAACCTTTATTACTATATTAAATGATATTTTATACGCGACGGCCTTGAAGCAATCATAAATAGCAAGATTCCTGAACTTAGAAACGCATCAATCAACACACAAAAACCTTAGTTTACTTATTATCTTTCTCTCATATACATTTCTTTTGTTCTTAGCTTTAGTTTAGCGTAGTTCCATTGTTATTTCTCTAAGTTTGTAGTAGGGAACTCTACATTTCAGTTTACATTTCTCAATTTAATTTCTTGGCTTAAACCTTTCCGGTAATTCGTAGTCTTCTTTCTTTATCATTTCATCTCTTTTACTTTTATTGCTTTATGTTTACACCGTTTGTTATTACTATAGTTTCCGTCAATTCGTCAATCGAGTTAAATTAAAATTTTAAAACATTTATGCTATCGTTATTTCCATCATTGTTATTTATATTTGTTTCCGTTAGTTTCGTCTTATATAATCCGCCATGTTAGTTGTCTTAAATCTTGTAGTTGTAGTCTTGATATTTTTTTTAATAATACATAAGTAAATCTGAATTTATGGGGGGATGGATTAGCATGGTTTAATTATTTTTAGTAGGAATTGCAATAGTAGTTTAGCGACCTAGTAAGAATCGAAAGAATTCGCCATAAAGTCGGTAATGATACGGAAGGAATGTACCATTAGGACTTGGGTAATTTTGAATTTACTAAACCCGTAGCAGGGGCGGACCCATGTATGTGATTGGTGTGACAATTGCTACACCAAAGCCCAGGGAAATTAAGAGAAAACAAGATTTTTCTAATACACCATTAAACTCTCCTTCTTAATAAATTACTCGTATCTTCCTCTCCTTGATATTTGATCAATTAACTTCACTACAATTCCCATGGCACATTAATTTTTAGTAACTTTGCTCTTTCCAAATTCTCTAAGAAGGAAATGGAAAATATTGCATTAACATAATATTTTGTTAATTTCCAAGCCGAATTTGTGATTTCTAATAGTTGATGTCGTTTCTTTTTTTCTTTTCCATAACCATTATTGTGTCTTCGGTATAATTTTTTATGCATAGTTACTTTATTTTAGCAATTGGGTATAGTCTGAACCGTAAAAGAAAATTTTGAGTAGTGTGTATTTTTCCTACACCAAAATCTAAAACCGGGGTCCGCCCCTGACCCGTAGTCAACATTGCTATTGAAATTGAATTACATGTGAATCGCACTCCTTAGACCTTTTTCATCATTTAAATATTGTCAATTAATTTTGTTTTAAATTATAGTCTAAATCAACACCCCTCTCGACTAATCATACTAGGAAAAAATCAAACCATAGCTTTATACAAAATGTCTCCCGTCTCCTCAAGATCGACCCCTTACTTCCCTAAATACATTTATATGTTGTTAGCCTTGTTTAGGGTAAGTTATATTTGATTTGGATACGCGACAACCCGCATCAAATTTAGACCTACGTTTAGGGTTATTATTTTGATGGGTAAAGAACGAGAATTCTATTAATGGCGATTTTCTGGCGATACTGGTTAATGTGCAGTCATTATTGCGTCATAAAGGTAACTAGTTCCTTTCATTTAATTGTGTTTATAGAAAGGTGAATAAACGGGCATGAAAGATGATTGATTACATGATTTAATGCGTGTGTATTAATTATTATACATGTTTAATGCTTTTATATAAATTGAATACGTAATTGTTGGTTAAAATATCATGTTGTCGCTGTGATGCGAACTAGGGTTCAAAATTCGATCCCTAGCCTTCGTTGATGGCTCACTACCTTAGGAAGGTGTCGTAGGTTTTGTCGTAGCCTCCCTTGAGAGGAGAGGCTGGTGTTTTGTTGGTTAGGATTTTACGTTGTTAATTAGGGTTTAATTTACTATCTTGTTGACATAGCCTGTTAGACTACAACCACAAGTGTGTAAGCTATGATGTTATACTCAAGTTGACTATAACTTACTATGTTTGACATTATTGTACGTCGTACTATAACAAGTCTCGTGTGGTAACGTGGCACTTAGTGTCGTGAAGTCGACTACTCGATGATGGTGTTATAAAGGGCTAGACTATAACGGAAGAGGTGTCATACTCAGTTATAATATAACCTCGCATGCATAGCTATGGTTATAGTTGATGCTACTATAACTTCAACTGAATTAGGTGAAGGTTATAGTTGAGGTTACTATAACGTTGAATATATATATATATATATATATATATATATATATATATATATAAAGAAATTGAATCATGTGAGGCACCCTTCTTAGTATGAGGCGGCTGGACACATTCTAAACCGTTGGATCTAAAAATTGTAGGCTCACCAGATGATGCCACGTGTCACTATATATAGACCATAAAAACCAATCTTTCCAATTTACAGTGATTTTTCAGTCATTTTTCATTTCTCCACTCTCTCTCTTTTTTCTCTCTCTCTCTAAAAGTTTTCTCTTCATTTTTCACCGTCTTTATCGTCTTCAACTACTGAGCCTCCGACCGCCATTACTACTGATCTTCCGGCCGCCATTATTGTCCTCAAATTAGGTACTTTCTCTTCATTTTTCATCGTCTTTCGTCTTCATCGTCTTCATTTCGTGTTTTGCGATTGATCTAGTTAGTTTATGATAATCGTCTTCTTCATCGTCATTTATTTACTGCTATTCATTATCACACTCGTCTTCAATAATTTATTTCTCTTCGTCTTCATCGTCATTTATTTCTCGTCTTCTTCAATAATTTCCATCGTCTTCATTTCTCGTCATTTATTATAATTGTTTATGATTATAATCAAGCACACTCGTCATTTCTCGTCATTTATTATAATTTTTTATGATTATCACATTACTTTCAAGACTAATTACTTTGTTTTCATGCAGGTTTTCATCGTCTTTCTTAGCAATCAAGCACAGTCGATTTTAGGTCCTTTCGTTCTTTCCTGTTTTCCTGTTTTCAAGACTAATTACTTTGTTTTCCTGTTTTTTCCTACTTTGGTGAAACTGATACTTAGTTTGTGAAACTTAGAACTTGTTTTGTGAATCTGAGACTTTGTTTTGTGAATGTCAGACCTTATTATGTGAATCTGAGGCTTTGTTTTGTGAATCTCAGACATTATTATGTGAATTTGAGACCTAATTATGTGAATATTAGACCTTGTTTTGTGAATCTGAGACTTTGTTTTGTGAATCTCATACCTTATTATGTGAATCTCAGACTTTGTTTTGTTTTCTGTCTTGTTTTGTTAATTCTTATGTATTACATATACATTGACACCTATGTGTGAATTTTACAGCTTCTTTTGTGAATCTTACAGCTTCTTTTGTGAATCTTACAGCTTCTTTCACTTACTCTTTTTTTCATGCAGTGTTCATTGTTGTGTTCAGTATGTAGTGTTCAATTTCTTTTCCTTACGAGTTTCTATTTTTAATTTTCTTCATTGTAGTGTTCAATTTGTGATGCTTGTATGTTACTTTCTGGTTTCTAGTACTTATACATAGGCAAATATGGAAAATTGGTGCAAGGGGTGGGTAGTCAATATCTTCGAAGAAGATCGAGCACTTTTTGGCCAGAAGTATGTAAGAGAAAAAAAAGAGGCTATGACTTTCTCATTTGATCCCTTAGTGAATGTTCAGCTCACTAACTACCGTTATCAACCCCAAGGTGATGTGTTCAACAATCAAGATCTAATGAATAACATTTTCAATCGAGTTACTTCTTACCATGATAAGGCAAACATGGCGTTGGTCTGTAGGAATTGGTGTCAGCTTTTTCTCATACACCCTAGTGCACCGCTCATTCAACTTGCACATGGAATTTCTCTTCATATCAATGATGTCAATGGTGTGCGAATTATTCGTAGGGGTCGTAGAATAATTTATAAAAGATGCAAGTGCTTTATGACTGAAAATGTGGGAGCTCAAGTGCTCTTGCATTGTCAGCAAGAGCAAAATCCTTTCCAAAGAGAACACCTTACCGCTCTCGATGATACTGCACTCGCACACGTCAATGAGTTGCTTCAACATTTATCTCTACCGTCTCCGGACCGTGACATAGCAGTTACTGTTTCAACTGAGTTATTAACTCGGGCAACGTTATCTTATATGGATTTACCTCTCTTGCTCGACCTATAGGACAGCTGCTCAACTTTATCATTTTTGTAATTAAATGTAATCTGTAGGCAGCGTCTTTTGTAATTAAATGTATCAAGGCAAACTTTTGTATAATTATCTAGTTATCTTTTTACATTTTGGATCTTGTACAACATTTGTATAATTATCTAGTAATGAAAGTCTCTTTTCCTTATTTGTGAATATCAGATCTTAATTTGTGAATCTCAGACCTTAATATGTGAATCTTAGCCTTTGTTTTGTGAATCTGAGACCTTATCATGTGAATCTGAGACTTTGTTTTGTGAATATCAGATCTTAATTTGTGAATCTCAGACCTTAATATGTGAATCTGAGACTTTGTTTTGTGAATCTGAGACCTTATCATGTGAATCTGAGACTTTGTTTTGTGAATATCAGATCTTAATTTGTGAATCTCAGACCTTAATATGTGAATCTGAGACTTTGTTTTGTGAATCTGAGACCTTATCATGTGAATCTGAGACCTTATCATGTGAATCTGAGACATTGTTTTGTGAATATCAGATCTTAATTTGTGAATCTCAAACCTTATTATGTGAATCTGAGACTTTGTTTTGTGAATCTGAGACCTTATTTTGTGAATCTCAGACCTTATTTTGTGAATATCGGACCTAATATGAAGCGATCAACACCAGCTAGCTCTACTAGTGAAGTATGTGAACCAACTAAAAAGAAAAGAAACTATAAAGAGCGATTGCCGGTGTTGAGGACCCGGATGTCTCCAGCTAGGCTTTACCACTTTCTTCACAATGAGGATAGTCCACTATCAGAGAAACAAATTCAAGCTATCCAAGAAATGGGATTTGGTTCTCTATTGCTTCTTCAAATAAAGAAAGTTCCGGGAAGCTTGACATATTGGCTAGTTTCGAATTATGACCCGATTAAAGGATGCTTGTTGGACGGGAAGCTTCCGATTTTAGAGGAAGATATATATCTTTCCCTGGGATTACCAATGGGTCCAAATTTGTCATTGAAGCGTCTAATGGAGATAAGTGCCCTGTTTATCTGTCTGTTTTGGAGAAGTTCAAAAGCCAATTCGGCAATGATTCCATTGATGTCAAAGACATTCTGGCCAAGCTCCCTACACAAAAAGAAGGCGGAGATGATTTCAAGCGCAATTTCATCATTTACATTTTCTCCGCTCTTTTAGGGGGTGTTGTAGGGAATCAGGCCAGTTTGAAACTTCTTAAAAGTCTTGCAAACACCGACTCGATCTCTGATTTCAACTGGTGCAACTTCATCAAAAGGAAGTTGGCTGACCAAGTTCAGTCTTGGCAAAAGGAAGAGTTTGAGACCAAACAGTTGAAAGAAAACTGGGTTGGTGGCCCAATTATGGCCTTGGTTTTTGTTTATCTAGACCGGTGTGTCTTCAAATCACGCCTTGTTAGTCGCCAGTTTCCGACACTCTCCACCTGGACAACAGAAGCTATATTGAAGAGAATTAATGATGAACTGAACGACAAAAATTCTAAGACGAGAACTTTTGGCAAGGGTTCTGTTGAGCCTCCGCTTGTAATGAGTCAGCATATGCCACATGCACCTTCTTCGCTTCTTAAAATTGATTTTCGGCAGACTTCCAAAAGTCTTGGTGCTTCTTCTTCTGAACATCAACCTGTGAAGCAATCTCAACAACAACAACCTGAGCAACAACAATCTGAACATGCCGAAACTGCTGCTCCTGCTGTATCTAGCAATTCAGGCAGTGCTAGTGAGTTTGTTGATAAATTTGCGGAATCCGCAAAGGTCTTGGCTCAAGCCTTTTTGCAGTACAAAAGTCTTGCTAGCCAAGCTCCCAGCAAGCTACATTCCTCACCAACAGTTGATAAACTAGTTGCAGCTGCGGATGGTATGGCAGAAGGTTTTAGGTTATTCCAACAAGAAAAGTGTGGGAATGAGGAGAATAGGAAGCATGAGGATAATGGGAAGACTGTGGAGGAGAAGGAGATTGTGGATAATGAGGAGCATGAGGAGAACGAGGAGAATGTCAAGAATATTTTGTCTTGTAATGTTGAGAATATTGCCGAGAATACGGAGAGAATTACTGGGTGGTCTGAGGCTGATTTGTTGGCGGCACTAGAGCTTATGGATGAAGCCTTCCAACCAATACAGCCACATCATTCACCACCAAAACCAGAATGCCCATCTTTTAGGCTCCTACCGCTTGATGACCATCTTTTATCTCAACCCGAAGAATTTTTATCTCAACCTCAACCTCAACCTCAACCTGAACCCGAACCTCAACGTCAACCTGAAACTGAACCTCAACCTGAACCTTCCACGTCTTATGGTGGAGCTGATCAACCTGAATCTGATCAAGCCGAACCTGAACCTGACCATTCTGAGCCCACAGTGGAAGTAGATCTAGTTGATATAACACAACCTCCAGCTGTTTACACTCGTCGAGGTGTTCGTGTGAAGACAGCTCGTAACAAGAGGCCTACAGTTCCAGCAGAAGTCTATCGATCTCCGTATCTCCAAAGAAACACTAATATTCTCAAGGCTTTTACTCAAGCGGAGAAGAATGTATTGGATTTCATCCTTGTGGAATCACTTGATGAAAGGTATTTATCTTATCATAAGTGGTTAAAAATTACATTTTTTTCCTTATTTGGTACATCTCAGACGTTATTTTGTGAATGTCAGACCTTGTTAAATGAATCTTAGATGTTGTTATGTGAATCTTGGACCTGATTTAGTGAAACTGTTAGGTGTTTTTGGTGAAACCTGAACTTACTGCTTAATTTGTGAATCCTGGAGCTTGTTTTGTGAAAGTGGATGGTGATTTTGTGAAACTTACTTAAAATGTGTGTGTGACCTATGTTTCCAGGGAGATTCTTTTCAAAAGTGAAACCCAGACATTGACAAGGAGGCAATTGAAGAGTTTGGTTGAAGGTGATCAAGTATCTCCCTATGTGATAAATGTGTGGTGTGAAATCCTAAACAGTGGTGAGAGCTTGAGATCACGGGATTCTGCTTGTCGATTATTTGTGCCACATTCCACTGACAGTGTTAGTGTTTGTCTTACTACCCCTTCTCAATAACCCCATTTTACATGGAGTTCAGTTATAACCATTACTCACACATGATGCTATTTTTGTTCCAGTGTCTGGACAATGTTGATGTTGCTGCAACGCAATTAGTAAGTCTTTTATTTGGTTTTATTATCTATTCTTACGTTTATTTTTAAAATATAGATGAGAAGGTGGACTTATCTTTTTAATTCAGTGCATTTTTTCTTCTGTCGTTCAGATTTTGACTCCAATCATCGCTCCCTCATGCCCACCATTCTTGTTTTGTTTCGATCTAAGACCAGAATCTTGCAAATGCCAAATCATCCATCCCATGAAAGACATATCTGTTGATTACACTCCTTTTTATAAACCCACGGTACGTCTCTTGTATCCACTTTGGGACTGCGTTCTGAGTCTATGACCTTTGTAATTTCTCTCACTAATTACTCTTTTGTTCATACAGCAAGACAGGCTCATTAACCTTCTTCAATCAAAGTTGCCATCAGTGACAGGCCTTACCTCGATGGCAATGCCTGAAGTGTTTGTCCCAAAATCAATTCTGAAATGCAATCAAATTAATAATGGCCTCTATTTGCTGAACATATTGGAGAATTACAAAGGGAACAAAACTAATTCTCTAATAACCGTAAATACTGTAAGTTTTCTTTTCAACATCTAATTTAATTTTTATACATTTGCACCAACTTTAATATTCCACAGTTTTTTTGAAACCTTTGGTTTTTTTTTTGCATGAATAGGAAGCTCAGCTCAGGCGCTTTGCATTGAGGGTGTGCCATCAAATTGCTACATGTTCTGGGAACCTATCCAAAGAAATAGTCGAAAAAGATGCACTAGAATTGAGTTCCTCTTTGGGACTACCTTTCACTGACAAGGAATTGGTGACTTGTGTTGGGAGAAGAACAAAGGCAATTGCATAGTAATGTCATACTTTTTCTTTGATTTTTTTTCAAAAATTTTTTTGAGAGATATATGTACTAATTGCATTTGTTCAATAATTAAGTGAGGTTCTGGTGTCCACTCCGTGGATGGAGGTCACTAGAGGTGCGTTGCAGAGCCTTACATCGCGTGGGCTTATTATGGATCAGGTAAATATTATGCATGTTTCCTTATTTGGTGAATCTCATACCTTATTTTGTGAATCCTAGATCTTAGTTTGTGAAACTAAGTTGATTTCATGAAACTGGATGATTCACTCGATGTCTCTTTTTCCTAACACAATTTTATTTTGTAGATCATTGATATTGTTGGGATTAAGCGCACAGTGGGTAGATCAAATGTGCTTTACTTGCCAACAACAGTATATGTGAGCGTCAAATCCTTTAGACGTTGATATTCAAGTATTTTGCATTCTTAAATTTGTTTCGAAAAAATTGTACAAATTGCCTTTTTGTGAGATGCAGGCTGTTGATGCAGAGACTAACCCGGAGATTTGGGGTCAATACATAAAGCCCCAATACATTCCAGCTGATGGTAGCCATATCGACATGGTCAGTTATGTTATTCATTTTGTTATTTATTTACTGTTGTTCACAAGTATTGTTGATTGGTTTCTGATGTACATTTACTTTCTCAGGTTTTTATTCCTTTCCATTGCAAGAAGTTGAAGCATTGGTGGGCTTGTATCTGCGACTTAAAGCAGGGAAAGAATTTCATCCTTGACTCTATGCAAAGTATAAATGTAATTAAAGTTTCATTGTAGTCTAATTAACATTTCCAATTAAATGTAATTAAAGTTTCCAATTTCAATATTTGAGTTTGATGACCATTACTTTGCAAGTCGCAAACCAATGTAAGGGCCATATCTATGTTCATAACAACCAAATGACAACATGGCTAACAAAATCCAATAGATTCATATGAAAACGATTGACATCAAATTCTGTTAAAATAAAATCATAATCATAATAATCGACATCAAAACCGTAAACCATTGAAAATGAAGGAAAATGATAGGATTGAGAAGTTGGCCTAGACAACCTACTGTTAATTTTAAGCAACACTCTTCTTCGTGTTCTTCGTCTTCTACCAATTCATATTAAAAGCTCTGACATTCACAAAATAAGGTCTGACATTCACAAAATAAGGTCTGACATTCACAAAATAAGGTCTGACATTCACAAAATAAGTTTCAGACCTTCTATGTTCAAATATCAAGCTCTAAGTTTCACAAAATCTTGTCGAAGTTTCCCAAAATCAAGATAAGAGAAAGAGTTAATCAAAGTAAACGTAATAAAACTTGTTCTCCTTCCATCGTCATCATGCTCACATCGCCATCATTCTCTACACTCTTCTTCTTCCTCTTCTTCTTCTTCTCCTGATGTATCACCCTGTTAAACAAAGTGTCACAAAACAAGCTCTAAGATTCATATTAAAAAGTCTGACATTCACAAAATAAGCTCTGAAATTCACCAAATAAGAAAAACAGCAAAAGTTTCAGAACTTGTTCACAAATCTAGGGCTAAGTTTCACAAAATCTAGTCGAAGTTTCACAAAATCAGGAGCTAGATTCACATTTCAGAACTAAAAAAGCAGAAGTGAAACTAAAATCACATACTTGATCTTCGGGAGGAAGCTCTGCAAAAGCATTTGGACAATTCCTTTTATCATGGTGTGACATACGTTTACACTTAGCACACAACCTTTTCGGTTTTTTTGCCTTCATAATTGCCTTATTTTTACCACTCACCAATCTTTTACCACTACCCTTATTCTTAGAGACCTTAGGTGGTAGGATCTTGACTTCTTTTGGAATCTTGCAGTTCAGAAGGACCTCCAATTCCTGTTCCTTTGTCAAAGGCTTTGGGTTTGGCTCCAACTTCTTTCGGAATTCTCTAATTAGCTCAGCAAACTCACTCAGATCGGAATCTTCTTTAGTTTTTAGGATACCAAGAGTTGTATATATCTCAGACCAGACACGAGGCATTCCAAATTTCTTATTAGCAGCAGAATCGTAGTTTTCCAGAAGGTTTCCGTTCGAATCATGAACTGGGTTTCTGAGTGCATCCTTTCTCCATCTACGCAAGATGTATTTCTCAGGTAATTCCTTAAACTTCGCTGAGCAAATATAGATGATGTGGCTGCATAAAATACCTTTCCTTTCAAACATTTTACATGAACAACTTACATCCAGTGTTCTCATATTGTACTCAACCGCATATCTCTTTCGCTTGTTCGCGTCCTCAACCATTGAAACCTCAAAGTTAGTTACTGGATCTGGTGGGGTATATCCACAGACACTACTCGCATTTATCGAAAACTGAACCTCCTTTTGGAACTCTGGGAACACTTCATGCGTATAGACCCTCACTGCTTGGTCCTCCCATTTTGACCCGAATTTTGTTTCAGTCATTGAACTATCGCTCTGTGCTTCAAGAAGCTTTAGATTGTGCCTTTGTTGGTCCATGGCACTCTCAAATCTCATCCAAAATTCCACGAGAGTCCCATATTTATTTTCAAATCTCTTGAAGAAGCTATTCGTACTCTCTGATCTTTGTGTGGTTTTTAAAATGTTTCCCATTGGCACATTCCTGAAATAAGCGGTATCCACTGGTCTCGTTCTGCAAACTTGTCAGTCAACCATTTATGTCCTTCTAACGAGAACTCACTCATGACCTTATCCCAATTCTCTTCAAATTCCTCAGGCTCTATGTCGTCATTCCAGACAACATTGTTCAGACGGCTTAAGAACTCAGTTTCTTTGCAAATTTTGCTCCCAACCTTGTCTGTTACTTTTTTCATAATGTGCCACATGCAAAAGCGATGTCTAGCTATTTTGAACACGGCTGCAAAATCACAAAATCACATTATCTCATATTTTCAAGATCATTGTTTAATCTCATATTATGTCATAATGTGCCACATGCAAAAGCTATGTCTAACAAATGATGTCTCTCGATTCACCAAAAAGTATAACTAAATGATTCACCAAGTTTCACAGAACAATGTCTAATATTCACAGAAAAAGGTCTGAGATTCACCAAATAAGAAAAAGAGTAAGAACAGGTGATTTTAACCAAGTTTCACAAAAAAGGCTCTAATATTCACTAAACAAGGTCTAAGATTCACCAAATAAGAAAAAGAGTAAGAAGAGGTCATTTTAACCAAGTTTCACAAAAAAGGCTCTAAGATTCACTAAATAAGGTCTGAGATTCACAGACAGACCTGGAACTGCAATTATTATTGCTGGGTCTTGGTCAGTGATGATGTAATGTGGTTCTTTGCCACCCATTATTTTCAAAAATTGCTGAAACGCCCAAATAAATGCTCCATCGTCCTCATGGTCTAAAAGAGCACATCCAAAAGTTACCGATTTCTTATGATGGTCAATGCCAGTGAAAGGCGTGAATTTCATGTTGTATTTGTTTGTTCCATATGTAGGATCAAATGAAAATGCATCACCAAACAATGCGTAAGATCTCTTGGACACCGCATCTGTCCAAAAAATCCTTGTCAAAGATCCGTCACTATCCGTTTCATAAGCAAATTCCAACCCTTTCGTTTCTTTAAGGGTTTCCAAACGCGATATGAACATTTGTCCATCCTTACAGTTAAGTAGACACTTCACATTCCGTTGAAAATTCTTGAATTGCCTAAGGGAAGCTCCCACATTTTCAAAACCCTCTGCTTGCTCCTTGCATAAGTTGTATGTTAAACTAGGCCCAACATTCACTCTCGAATTCTGGATAATCAACTGCTTATGATATGCTTCCAGTTTATTTATATTTTCTGCAAGTTTCTCGAATTCCCTATCTTTCACCGGAGTCAGTGGGTGATTGTGACCCTCGTAGAATAGTTGAATCTTGTACATGCCTTTTTCGAACATGAATTTGATCATCGCTTCACACCCCCACCTTTTAATCTTGGTTATCCTAGTACCTGTTCGCCTATTAGAACTCTCAGCCTCATCTCCACCTCCACCCTTTTTCGCGCCGGTTTTAGCAGTTGATTTTGTCTTCGTTTGTGCACCAGCTTGGGGAGGACGTCTTTTCCTCTTATTAAAACCTTCACGATGGCAAACCATGACTTTTGTTCGAATAATACCATCATGAAACCTCTTAGTTGAAGACAGCCTTCCTTCAAACCCACAAGCAATAGCATAAATTTTGTAGAACATAATCGCTGACTCTAAGTCCACAAATGTTTTGCCAATCACCGGTGTAAACTTCTCTTCAATCCTACTTATCCATTGCTCACTACCACACGGTGTGTAAGTTACCAAAGTAGTAGGCGTGGAAATAGTTGGCATTGTAGGGGTTGTTGAGACAACAGTAGAAACCTCACCATCCTGACCAGAACTACCAACATTAGAGCAAAGATCCTCACCACAACCGACACGAGGCGTCACACCACAACTGACCAGAATTAGAGCGTTGGAGTTGACATTGGAATCAACACCTAAGGAGATAAAAGGTTCAACAAAATCAGATTAACAAGAACTCAAACAAGCTGTATAATTCACAAAACGAGGCCTACAAGATTCACAAAATAATAGACACAGCAAGTTTCAAGTTTCATAATATTATCTTTTACTTCACAAACAATAGAATAGAGCAGAGAAGATGATTTTAACCACTTAGCTAGTAGTTAGTTTTATAATATTATCTTCTAGGTTCACAAAACAAGCTCTAAGTTTCACAAAACAAGGTCTAAGTTTCACTGAACAAGGACTGTGATTCACAAAATAAGGAAACGAGCAAAGTACATGATCTTATTAATTTCGATCAAGTTTCAGAGTATTATCTTTTATATATTCACAGATGAAGCTTCAATATTCACTAAACAAGGACTCAGATTCACAAACTTAACATATGAATTCATAAAACACAATCTATGATTCATAAAACATTAATCAGCGTAAAAAAAAAAATACCTGTTTCAACCGTTGTATTATCAGCAACCGTTGCGATATCTACAATCTCCATAGCAATTACAGCTGCAAATCGACGAAAATAATGTAATAAGTAAATCGCAAGCCTTTTATCATCAAGGAAATATCAATCGATCGTTATATCATCGATTTATGATCGATTTAGGATTGAATTAACTGGAAAATACCTGGAAATCTTCGTCTTTGATTGATTGATGGAATGATCAATTACCTAGCTGAATGATCAAAAATAAACTTATGCAATTGATTGTTGGAAATCTTCGTCTTCTCTCGAAAATTTGAATGAATGATCGATTGAATTACCTAAATTTATGCAATTGATTGAATGATGCAATTAACAAACTTATATGATTGATTAAGTTACCTAAATTTATGCATGAAGATATCAATCTGTGATATTATAAAGATTTTATGAAGATTTTATGAAGATATATTTTTTGTTAGTTTTTTAGAGAGAGATGGTTAAGTGTTTTGGGCTTTTTATTTTTTTAGAGAGAGAAATGATTTTGGGTCAAATGAAAAGTTAGGAATGACCCCAACAATTTTTCAGCCCAATGCATATTAGAAATTAGGTGTCAGTCCAACAAAGTCTGAGATTCACATGATAAGGTCTCAGATTCACAAAACAAAGTCTCAGATTCACATAGTAAGGTCTGAGATTCACAAAACAAACAAAGTCCAAGTTTAATGAATGAATTTGGTGAGGCTAGCCGCCTCGCCATAATTAGCTGCCTCACCGGATCCGGTCTCTCTCTCTCTCTCTATATATATATATATATATATATATATATATATATATATATATATATATATATATATATACATATATATAGAACTAGGATCACGTGAGTCCACCCTATCTTTTTGAGTCCGTGAGTCCATAATAGAATATCACAAGTTATACTAAACAATATCACGCGATATACTATACAATATCACATCATTGAACCACTTTTTCGCACACTATTACTAACTTTTTTTCTCATACTTTTTTTCTCATACTGAAGTTACACTCATAAAAAGTCTAAAATGACATAAATTTGTCTTGAAGTTTCATAAATTCAAATTTATATAGTCGAAATCACATTTTAGTTTGAAGTTTCACAAATATGGGCTGAAGTTACACTCACAAATCTCAGAAATTCAAAAGTGCTCAAAAGTGATTAACTAAAGGCTAGAGAGAGAAAGTTAATTTATTAGTGCATAGGTAATTGATTAGTGTTAAGTGTGCTTTTGTCTCTACAATCTCATCCATTCATCTCCCTCATCCAATGGCCAAGATGAGGACTCATGGACTCACAAAAATTGGTGGACTCATAAGAACCTATCTATATATATATATATATATATATATATATATATATATTTATAATAAAACAAATAGTTTAGGCTCTTGGATTATTTTTCAAATCACTAATAAATGTATGGATTTAAGACCCGTAAAAATTTATTAGACGAGAATATTGTGTGGTTTAAGCACAATATTGTTGCACATTATTTTGTGATTAGTTGCTATAATTTATCATATTGTTCCTAGTATTCAGTAGGTAACAAGATCGATTAAGATCAATTTGTTATCTTCTTTGTATTAGAAATATTGCCTTGCTAATCAATAAACGTACAACATTACAATTCTCAAACACTTCTCTTCTCTGTTTCACGCTTCCAACATGGTATCGAGCCTTGTTTAAACTCTAAATTCCAAAACAAAATCTCAATTTTTTTTTTCTCCTTGCCATGCCTGGCGGAGAAGTTTCCCAAACGGTAGTTTCCGTCCAGAAAATCGATCCCCTTTCTCCATTCTACCTTGGTTTTGGTGATTTGCCGAACCTAAAATTATCTACTGTCCTTCTTAATTCTCGAAATTATGATAATTGGAGTCGTTCGATGCGCATGGTGTTAAAATCGCGTCGGAAATTTGGCTTCTGTGATGGCTCTGTCAAGAAACCTACGGATGAATTCCTCTTAGGACAATGGGAGGTTGTTCAGTGCACCATCGTCTCTTGGCTACGGGCGACAATTGATCCGTCTGTCCTGGAGAGAGTCCCATACGTCGAGGATGCTGCTGCTATGTGGAGCGATTTGGCGGAGCGTTTCGCCGTCGTCGATGGTACGTCAATTCACTCCTTAAAAACCGAACTCGGTGAATGCCGGCAAAAGAAAGGTATGTCGATTACAGAATATTATGGAAAATTAAAATCACTTTGGGATGCGTTATTCATTCATGAACCACCGTTTGCCTGCGAATGCGGTAAATGTACTTGTGATATTGCCGGAAAAGCTATCAAACGCCTAGATAATGAAAGATTACATCAATTTTTTATGGGCCTAGATCGTGGTTTGTATGGGACCCTCCGTAACCAACAATTTCAGCTTGTTCCGTTGCCTACCCTTAACCGTGGTTATCATGCAGCTCTCCAAACTGAACGTCTTCTTCAGGACGACACCCCTGCTGATGTCACTGACGTAGTTGCTTATGTTGTCCCTCGTGTGTCAAGGTTCCTTGATGAATGGAAGGCCATTCGTGATAAAGAAAAAGCCGAGCGTCGTAAGTTGTATTGTTCTCACTGTGACGTTTATGGTCATGACATTACTTGCTTTTTTATTAAAAGCAAACGTTTCTGGACTGGTGGGGGAGTCCACCTCGTACCTTGGCCGAATTAAAACGCAGCAAGCAGTCGGGTTCGACCTCTGGTGCGGGCTCTGGCCTAGGGCCACGTTCTACTGGTACGGTTCATGCCAATGCTCTCCAGACTATTCCTTCCGATCGGTTATCTGGTACGTGAATTTCTTGGATTATCGATACTGGTGCCTCTAATCATGTCACAGGTGACATTTCTTTGTTTACGGACAGTATGGTAATCCCTCCTCGTCCTGTGGGTCTGCCGAATGGGAAGCGGATTATGGCTTCTCAAATGGGAACCGTGAGAATTAATGATTTTATCACTTTGCGTCGGGTTTTGTTTGTTCCTCATTTGACTTGCCATTTAATTTCTGTTTCTCAACTAACGGCTGACTATGATTATTTGATGCAATTTACTAAGGATCGATGTCTTATACAGGACCGTTCCTCGAGGAAGATGATTGGAGTTGGTGAGCTTCGGGATGGACTGTTTATTTTGTCTTCACAGGATACGGTTACCGCATTGCATTCATTGGACACTTCTGGGTCTTCTGACCTTTGGCATCGACGACTTGGTCATCCGGGAGGCAATGTGGTCCAATTTTTGCCTTTCTCTCATTCTTTTTCAGTTCATAAAAACTTGGTGTACGACGTGTGCCACCGAGCCAAACAAACTCGTGCAAGTTTTAATTTGAGTGAGAATATTGCTTCTGATCTTTTTAGTTTGGTTCATTGTGACCTTTGGGGACCATATCGTATTCCTTCTACTTGTGGTGCTAAATACTTTCTTACTATTGTGGACGATTGTTCCCGTTCAGTTTGGGTTTATCTATTACTTGCAAAAACAGAGGTTACTAGTGTGTTTATGCAATTTTTATCTATGGTTCACACTCAATTTTCCAGACAGGTGAAGGTGGTGCGGAGTGACAATGGCACATAATTTAATTATATGGCGGATTATTTTTTACAACAGGGTGTTCAGTTTCAAACCTCTTTTGTTGGCACACCCCAACAAAATGGGCGCGTCGAACACAAACATAGGCATATTATTAATGTGGCCCGAACATTGCTCTTTCAGGGTCACCTTCCGAAGAAATTTTGGGGTGAGTGCGTTCTTACTGCTGCTTATCTTATTAATCGCACTCCGTCCAAGCTCCTTGGTCATCGAACGCCATATGAGATTTTATTCGGTGTGTCTCCGTCTTATCAAAATATGCGAATTTTTGGGTGTATTTGTTATACTCATAATCAGCAATCTCGGGGGGATAAATTTGAACCACGTAGTCGGAAGTGCATTTTTCTCGGGTACCCTCACAATAAAAAAGGGTGGAAAGTTCTATTTTCGTTTCTTGTGACGTTATTTTTTATGAGGAATTATTTCATCAATTTGATGATAAGGCCGACAATACCACTGATCTGCATAATGACCCAATTTTCTCACACGATGACCCACCCGAGATTGAGCAGTCCGACTCCTCTCCTACTGCTGCTACTCCCACCGCCACTGACATTGTTCCTGCCACTGAGATTGAGCAGTCCTCTGGCACGGTTTTCGAGGCTGCTACAGCCCCTGCCGCTGACATTGTTTCTGCTGAACATGTCGGACGCGGTCATCGCTTGAAATTTCCAAATTATCGGTTGCAAGGGTATGTCCTCGGCAAGATTAACAGTCCATCCCCATCCGACTCACCCGACTCTCCACCATCTTCCTCAGGTACGTTTTATACTTTAGCTAACTTTATCAATTGCAATAAATTTTCTACTCGTCATAAAGGTTTTCTAGCCGCCATTACTACGGGTATTGAACCCCCTTCCTTCAAAGTTGCTATACAAGACGATGGGTGGTGTAAATCCATGAAGGGTGAGATTGATGCACTTGAATCCAATGATACTTGGAAGCTCACCGATTTGCCCTCGAATAAGAGAGCTCTCGGGTGTCGCTGGGTCTATAAGATTAAAAATAAGTCCGATGGTTCGATTGAAAGATTAAAAGCCCGGCTTGTTGTTCTCGGCAATCACCAAGTCGAGGGGCTTGACTATGGCGAGACTTTTGCTCCGGTTGTTAAAATGGTCACCATTCGTACTTTCCTAGCCGTTGCTTCCATCAAAAAATGGGAATTACATCAAATGGATGTCCATAATGCTTTTTTACACGACGACTTAGACGAAGAAGTGTACATGAAATTGCCTCCGGGATTTTCTCATGGTTATGATGGCAAAGTGTGTCGTTTGAAGAAATCTCTTTATGGCCTGCGTCAGGCACCGCGTTGTTGGTTCTCTAAGCTCGCCAGTGCTCTCCGTGGTTATGGTTTTCGGCAATCCTATTCCGACTATTCCCTCTTTACTTATTCCAAGGATACCATTCGTTTTCATATTTTAATTTATGTGGATGATTTGGTAATTGCGGGTAATAATTCCGCCGCTATATCAGCTTTTAAAGAATATTTGCACCAGTGTTTCAAAATGAAGGACTTGGGTCCCCTGAAGTATTTTCTTGGCATTGAGGTTTCTCGGAATTCGGATGGCATTTTCCTTAATCAACGGAAATACACTCTTGACATCATTACTGAAGTTGGTTTATTAGGCGCCAAACCCGCTTCTACCCCTATGGAAACGGAGCACAAACTTGGCCTTACTACTTCTCCGCTTTATGGGGATCTCGAACGCTATAGGCGTCTTGTTGGTCGGCTTGTCTACTTGGCCGTAACTCGACCTGACCTCTCCTTCTCCGTTCATGTACTCTCGCAGTTCCTTACTAGCCCGCGAACAGCTCACATGGAGGCGGCTTTACGGGTAGTGCGCTATCTTAAGGGCAGCCCAGGTCAAGGTGTTTTCCTTCGCTCCAGTAGCTCCTTGACGGTTTCGGGTTGGTGCGATTCGGATTGGGGTGCATGTCCTTTAACACGCCGTTCTGTCATGGGGTGGTTCGTCTTCCTTGGCGATTCTCCCGTCTCATGGAAGACGAAGAAGCAACATACGGTGTCTTTATCCTCGGCTGAGGCCGAATACTGTTCCATGGCCGCTCTTGTTTGCGAGCTCAAGTGGCTTAAGGGCTTGCTGGCTACTTTGGATGTTGGTATCTCGGCTCCTATGCAACTATTTTGTGACAATCAATCCGCGATACATTTATCTCAAAATCCCGTTTTCCATGAGCGTACTAAGCATGTCGAAATTGATTGCCATTTTGTACGCGATGCTATTACAAGTGGCCTTGTCACACCGTCTCATGTTTCAACTACTGAGCAAGTTGCAGATATTTTTACGAAGCCTCTTGGGGTCCGACTGTTTCAATACTTACTCCACAAACTGGGCATTCTCGATCTTCATGCTCCAATTTGAGGGGGGGTATTAGACGAGAATATTGTGTGGTTTAAGCACAATATTCTTGCACATTATTTTGTGATTAGTTGCTATAATTTAGCATATTGTTCCTAGTATTCAGTAGGTAACAAGATCAATTAAGATCAATTTGTTATCTTCTTTGTATTATAAATATTGCCTTGCTAATCAATAAAATTACAACATTACAATTCTCAAACACTTCTCTTCTCTGTTTTACGCTTCCAACAAAATTGCATTAGCTCTTACGTAAATTTTAGTCCCTTCTATTATTTATGTTCTTCCGGCCACTTTCTTTAATAGAAATTTTCATGATTTTTCTTACTTGTTGTTTTAGTGTAAATTTATTAACCTTTCTAACACTTTTCTCCATCTATACAACTATACTGTACATATCAGTTATTTACAAGGGATTATTTTATTTTTAATTTGTGACCAAATAATATGGTAAGAATGCAAAATATAGGAAGGAGTACAATATTTACGTTGTTTTTAATTATTATGTGTTAGAGTTTTTCGCAGCGGGCATATAGAATTAGGTGTATGAGATCGGCCCACAAGCAAATGAGGTTCCATCGTAAAACCAATTGGTGATAGGAGGAATAACTCACCTACTTATAAACTAGTCCATTCACTCATATTCTACCAATGTGGGATAATGCCCCTCAAACACATATGTGAAGCGACCTCAACAATTCCCCCTTTCACATGTGTGTGCGTTGAAACTCACCCTCACTAGGCGCTACTCTGCACCTGACACAACCCGTGTCGAGCCAACCAGGCTACTCCGCACGATGCTACTCCGCATCTCTGGTCGACCAAGGGTGAGCGTCTAGCGGTGGTGCTACTCCGCAACCACGACGCTACTCCGCGTCATCTCGAGCACCACCATCACCACATCGCACCTTGCGGTCTCAAGCCGAACCGTCGGCTCTGATACCACTTGTTGAGTACTCAAACGGGCTTATAAAATTAGATGCATGAGACCGACCCACAAGCAAGTGAGGTTTCATCCTAAAACTAATTGATGATAGGAGGAGTAGCCCACTTACTTATAAACAAATCATTTCACTCATATTCTACCAATGTGTGATAATGCCTCTCATGCACATATGAGAAGAGATCTCAACATTATGAATATGGTTTCTTATTGGTCCAGTCCTCGACTGGACCAAACTAAGTGGACCGGAAACTAAACGAAGGAAAAAAGGTGAACCGAGGACCGGGCCGTATTTACTTTGATTATCCAGTCCGAGCCGGACCGCATATACGTGTGTTGTAACACCCGCAAATGTACCCTATTTTAAATAGTAAAAATA
The DNA here is from genome assembly GCA_022085475.1 of Heliosperma pusillum. Taxonomy (NCBI): domain Eukaryota; kingdom Viridiplantae; phylum Streptophyta; class Magnoliopsida; order Caryophyllales; family Caryophyllaceae; genus Heliosperma; species Heliosperma pusillum. The sequence goes on along the minus strand of JAIUZE010007321.1, from coordinate 49,871 downwards.
TTTTACGGATACTTTTCAGCGAATTTTAGTTTTAATTTGGAATTTAATTTTCCGAGTCGAATTTAGAATTTCCGAGTTCGTATTTGGAGTTTCCGCGAGATTCCATGTGAATCTCGTCTTAAGGCGACTTTGACTTTTATTGAATTTTTTTCCTTATACAACTCATACTCTCCTAACCTAATTCATTACTCACTCAAACACAAATCAAACTTTCTTCTTCCTTAAGAAATCCCAAAACCCTTGCCTCCATTTTGATCCATTCTTAGAATCATCGTATCTCATTCGTTTCTCGCTCAAATTCACGTAAGTTCGTCTTATTCTTCCCCTCTTAGCTTCCTCTATCCGTATTGGTAATAAAATTACCGTCTTTCTCGCTTTTTAAATTATCCGTCTTTCTCAAGGTGAATGATATTCATCTTTTATTATCTAATTGTATGTAGGTGGAGACTAGGAAGGTTTAGAAATCGATTAAAGACGGGAAAAGGTAACGGTGAAGGGTTACTCGATATCATTTACGTGTTTTACATGCTTTATATGCTAGAATTCGTATTTAGAATACGATTAGTAAGTTAGGAATCATGTTATGGATAATGATTGTTGTTAGTTGATGAATGTTGATGATGTATAATGATTGTTGATAATTATTAGAAGTGAATTATGAGAATTGGAAATGATAGAATGAATGTATGTTGCTCACGGGTGAAGAGGTGCTCCCAGCCGGGTGACCGGCCGCCGGTCTGCCCACCGGCTGGGAACACATCAGTAAGGGACTTGTAATTTTTGTATAGAGGTGGTCCTGGTCGGGTGTCCGGCCGCCGGTCTCCAGACCGGCCAGGAACACATGCCCTGTTTTTGGTGATTTTTGGTTTTAGCTTGTGCTCCGAGCCGGGGTACTGGCTGCCGGCCTCCAGACCGGCCTGGAACACGGCTGTGTTTTTCTCTTATAGATTCTAAAACTCGTAATTTATAATAGTTCGCATGATTCGTTTAACGTATAATTTTACGTAGTGACTTATAATATTAATGTTTTGGGTATATGATATTCTATTCGCTTGTATCGCATGTTTTGTTACGGTTTTTGGTATGTTCCACTTTGAGTCGGTTTTACAAATGATACGGTCTGAGCACTATTTTGTCTTGTGCTTTGTACTCTCATTCCCTTGGCTACCTTCCCGTTCGTAAGGCTGGAATGTCGGAACGGGGATGTATCATACTGCTTAATTGCATGTGTAGTGGGCATACGACGACGTTGTTGGGAGTTGAACGCATTGCGTTGATCGACCCGGCCGTCAAATGTTGTGTACTTGCGAGGTAGTGTTATTTGCATGTAGCGTACCGCTTGTTATGAGGCTTGAGCTCTTTTCCGCCTCTTTCGTGAATTGTTCTACTGAATTTGGGGTACTCGGCGTCTATAATTGACCGAGTCTTAGATGCAAAACGTTTATCGCATGTCGAATCGGAAAATGTGCTTCCGAGAATCTGGCCAGGTTTAGATTAGGAGCCGTTTTTATTATCGTTCCTACCAGGAGGAAATTAGTTTACATATACAAATTGATCGTGTATGTTCAGGGAAATGTGATCCGTTAATCATTTCCATGTAATCATGCACACGGTGTTTCAATTTACCGTTTCAGGTACCTTTGTGTCTTGTCCTTTGAAAAAGATAATGCGTGATTTCATGATTTTATTCATGGTCATTGCATGACTTGGCATCGGCAATGTATTGGTATGTTTGAATGGATGATAATATGATGGATTTATTGTGATCATCGCATGACTTGGCATGGTTTGTTTGTCGAGTCTCAATCTTATCAAACTTATACCGCTAACGGTGAGATGCAAGCCCTAGTGAGCGTATTCGGTTGCCTAAGAGTGTCTTCCCCGAGTCTTTGAATAACATGATGGATTCGGATTTGTACCTCTTATGCTCTTATCATTATATATTGAATTGCCTATCTATCCTTATCGTATCTCACATGTATATCTATATGTATGCATGCTTTACTTTTGTATTTCCTTCTATGTACGTTTAATGTGATATGGCTGGGAGAACCCGAAGTTACTCCCCACTGACTGTGGCGTTCATGTTTTTGATGGATGAACAGGTTGCTTGCATGGATGGCTTTTTGCTAGATATTTTGGGTTCGGGTGTGAACTAGCGGGCGTTGTCCCTGGATTAAAACACCCCTAGACGTTGTTTAGTTGTTTTGCTAAACACTTGACATTTATTATATTTTAAGAGACTTCGTCTCTTTGTTGTATTTTGTATTTTAGTTTGTAATATTTGACACTTCTCGTATTTTCTATCTTGCATGTATAAAAGTTTTTAAAACTTCATATTTTCGCTATATATTTCACATGCTTGTTTGTTTTATATTTCCGCATTCGCGAGGGTTGTCACATGTGTACCGTACCGGATCGGACCAAATTTAGTTTTTTTATGCAAATGTATTGAATAAACATTAACTTACGTGATATTATAAATTAATTAGTTTAAATAGCAATAAAGATAGTTCGTTTGAATATATATATATGAATACCAACTAATTAACCAAAGTTTATAAGGCCTTAGAAAAATTTGTTTCATATTATAACCAGACCAAAGACCGAATTAACCAAAATTGTTGGATCGTTAACCAAATCAAATAAACTATAATCCAGTTCGGTCCAAACCAAATTATACAGTCCAGTCTAATATTCGGTCCAGACTATCGAACGAACAACCCTTAATAATAATCTATATATAATATAAAAAGGCTAGACTAAGCATAACCTTTCACCATTCATCTTTTTTATATGCTTAGAGCATGCCACATCATCATCATTATTTTTTAAAAAATAAAGTTTAAAAATTTGTAGCATTAAACACATATTAAAGGAAACAACCATTGAAATTTTGCTTTTTATTTGTTAAGAAAAAAGTAAAACTACAATTAAACTTAAAATTAAATACTAAATTTTAAATTTTAAGGTTTTATTGAAAGAAAATTATTTTAAAAAACAAAAAAATTGGAAAATTTATATTATATAAAATATAAAAAGGCTAGACTAAGCTATCTTTCACGATTCACCTTTTCTATATTTTTAGTGTATGTCACGTCATCATTATTTAAAAAATAAAATTTAAAAAGTTGTAGCTTTATACAAAAATTAAAGCACAATAATTTAAATGTTCATCTAATATACTAATAAAGCTGTAAATTTTCATCTCCCAAAACATTACTCCATTTCATAATTGCAAATTCACCCTCTATAAATCATTTATAAAAAAAAGAATTTAAAATAGTATACAAAAAGGCAAAGTATTAATCAATATAATAGTTAAGTTTTAAATCGATCATCATCTCCCAAACATTACTCCATTTAATAATCATAATTTCTCCCTCTTTAATAATAAACTTTTCATATCCTACTGATATAAAACCAATTCAACAAATGTGACCTATAAATAAGATCAATTGATAAGACATCTATCACATTCCTACAAAAATCACGGAAAATTTTTTTCTTTGCCTATATATAGTCATTTGATTGATTTTGAAAATTTTTTCCTATCTTTCATTTATAATGGGGGTTATAATCAAATGAGCGAAGGAAATTGAAGAGATAAGAGAGGAAGTAGAAGAATAGAGAAGAATCTAACAAACATTTGTATCATATTCTTACTTCTTGGCATAATTTAATGTTGAAGTATATAACTATGGTTAATAGTACTTAATATTTTTATAATATAATCATTTAAAGTTGTAAACTAAGAAAAATATCATTTAGACGGACAAAAACTGTATTATTCGGCTACAAAATCAAAGTTAAATGAAAATAACAGAAAGAGGATGCAATAGTAAAAAAACCACTAAAGAAAATTGTGAATATCAAGCCACTACAAAAAGTAGTAAATTTCCTTTTAACATCTATTAATAAAGAACTAGAAAAGTCCCGTGATGTTTCACGGGAAATTAAACTAGTTATAAAAGTAAGAAACCACTACTAATAATTAGATAAATGGTCAAGTCAGTAGGTCAATGATTTAATTATAATATGAGAAATAGTAACACACCTAGAACAAAATGCGTGAACAAAAAAGCAACACATGTAGTGATGGACTAGGTAAATTATACCATGCACCCAAGAGTATGGTGCATGATAATCCCTCCTAACTAATTTTTTTTAAATAGATAAATTTTAAATTTTATAAATTAATAAATTATAAAAAAAATATATCATTATTCATAATATTAAATTCTCTACGATTAGAGACCATGTTTGATATATTTCGGTATTTATCTTAGTTTTAATCACATATTCATTTCACGTAATGATATATTCATAATAATGAGATACTCATATCATATCATATCACATAATATAATTTTCTTTTTATTTCTATGAAATATTTTGCATTATGTAGTTTCGATAGGGAATAAAACGTTCATGATCAAACTAAATATTATACAAGATAATACGTATTAATAATAAAATTATAGCGTCGTATTCAGTAAACGAAAAGTGAATATAATAGATATATGCGGTGAATATCACACTACATAATACATATTCATCAGACTACACTGTCCTATTCACTATACTAAAATTAAAGGGTTTTTCTATACGGTAACCCTCTGTTTTTTCAAATTCTACGCGGTAACCTTACTTTTCAAAGATCACATATGATAACCCTCCACTTTATTATTATGTATTACCGTGACCCTTAACTATTTTTTCCATCAAGTTGTCGTTAAGTATGTGACATGGCCAATTAAATTATGAGATTTTCTATAAGGTAACCCTATAATTTATTACATCTTACATGATAACCCTACATTTTTCTAGAAACCACACATGCTTAAAATATAATCACTTAATCAATCTTTTTTTCACATGTTTACTCAATTACACCCAAAATTGTCATATCCGCCCTCATTACTCTTCAAATAACTGAGCTCTAAAAGAAACTTCTAGTAAGAACTTTGTTCGATATCAAAAAATTTCTAAATAAAATTTCTAAATGTCTAAGTAAAGGTATTACATACCGCGCATTGTTATAATCAATCCCAAATTTGAAACATAGGTTTAATCCAATATAAGAAAAACTTTTATTTTCGAAACCCCATTAAATCCCCCAAAACTAAAAATGTTATAGAAAAATTAAACAATTACTCACTTCAATTATTTCACAAATTGACGCAATAATGTTGTGTACAATTGAGGAGTGGTGACTCATTTGTATATAAGGCTTAAAATTAAACTTAATAATGGTTTTATTTGTTAATTATTGAACTAGGTTTTTGTAGAATTACGGTAATGCTACCTTAAAGAGATGATGATACCAAGAATTGACAATTTTAGAGTTGATATTTTTTGGAGTAATTGAGTGAAAAATCGTACTAAGAATGATAAATTGAGAGTCTAAGGGAGTATTTCTAATAGTGTTTCTTTTGGGGGAAAAAATAGGGTTACCTTGTAGAAAAGCAAAGAATTCAATTTGCCACGTTACATATTTAACGGAAAAATTGACGGAAAAATTGTTGAGGGTCATGCTAATTCGTATTAATAGAGTTGAGGGTTACCAAATGTGATCATTTAAAAGTAGGGTTACCACGTAAAATTTGAAAAAACACAGGGTTACCATATAGAAAAACCCAAAATTAAATATAGTAGTTTCATATTGTGAATATGACACTATATATCACATATTCATTAAACAACATTGTTATATTCACTAAACTTAGAAGTGAATATGATCATATCATATCGTGAATATAACACTACATGACACTTAATGATAATATAATAGTGATAACTTCTTCTTAAAAGTGAGAGTTAATTTTAATTTTAATTTTTTTTAAATAAAAAATGGGAAGTTAGAGAATAAATGGGAGTGGAAAGGAGTAGGAAGTTGGAAGGAGTATGAAGTATCCTACACATGGGTGTAGGATATAAGAATTGGATAGACGATTGGACGGAGTATATACTTCGTAGTATATATAGTAAGTAAAGAAAAACAAAAAAAACGCATGAAACTATAGTCGAATGGTAAAGAACACGTGACTTTCATTGCCAATAGTAATATACATACAAGTGCTGCCACTTTACTACAATTAATAAATTCTGGTTAAATGCGCTAGTATCTGTTACAAGGTGAAAATGAATAGTACTCCCTTTAAAAATATGTAAATAGGAAGGGAAAGTGAAAGGCAAATGAATCCCCCACTTGCCATTCTTATTGCATATTATAAGAGAACAACTATCTATTTTCAGCTTGTAACGGATAGTGACTGAGACATGTTATTAATTATGCACTGCCTCTTTACTACACTTAACTCCTTATTAAATATGCACTTCGAATTGTTTTATCGCAAATTCTTATTTAAGACACACTATTGAACTGAATCGAGTTGAAGTAAGACTTAATTTTGTGAAAAGATGAGTTGAATATAACTGGCTAAAGCTAAATTAAACTGTGTTAAATAGAGCCGAACTGAAATAAAACGAGCTGAAATTAAGCCGAAAAGAACAGGCCCTAGTGTGCTTGGTTGTATCTTTTGTATCGGCCAGGTAGTAGTAGAGACCACAAGTTGCCTTCCCCGTCTAACACATCCCTGCACATAGAAATGAGTGTTGTAATAGTGACCAAACAATTATTATCTTCTATCAGTTTCTGAACAGAAAGCAAAATTTTCTAGAATTCAGAAACATAGAAGACATTCTGTAAGATCAACCCACAAAACAAGGTTAATTATCCTTTATGAGTTACGAAGACAAAAAGTATGGGGAGACTTGCGGTTACATCTACATTTTAAGTCAACCCAATTTTGAGATTTCAACCATCAGTTTAAGCTTTTGGTTGAAAAGTGGACGAGAGTTAGTACACGAAGCTAAAGGAATTAAGTGGAGTAAGAAAATGGGAAGTTAAGGAGAAGAGAGACCAATAGGAAGAAGAGAGACCAATTCGGCCAACTATCACAAGTAGGGGTTGTTGAGAAGAAGTATATGGGTGTAAAATGAGGTCGTTGGTGGAGTCTGGCGAGGGCAAGATGGCTACAAAATCAGAAACCTATAGAGAAAAAAGGCAAGCACTAAACACACAAAGCATAATCAAGCACTCTCAATAAATACAAGAAATTCATCAAACTCTCCCAAGCAATAATCCGCCTCCATTATTATACAACTTACTCTTTTATTAAAATACCTTTATTATTACTTACTCTTGTAAATATAGTGACTTGGTGGGACTCCAAACAATCTCATTGCGTTTTTTTTCATACTAGGGTTTTTAATAGTCATATTGGGTCGTCTTAAGTTATTACGGTCCAAAGCCCGTCTACATTGTAACCCTAGTTCCTATTGTATTATATATTTACGATATGAGAAATAGGAAAGGACAAGTGGTTGAATACCAAACTTAACATGGTATCAGTATTTTTAAAAGTCGTACAATTAAAAATCTAAAAAAAAACAACTTTCAACCCTAGCCGTCATGACCAATGGCAAAGGTACTGCTGACAGCCAAGTTCCTAAACTTGATGCCTCTTCCCCGTACTATCTAGGTCCTCAAGACCGTCCGGGTGATTCCATCACTCCTATCCGCCTCAATTTAAATAATTTTGCTGATTGGGTGCACGATGTCACCGTTGCGCTCAAATCTCGTCGGAAATTTGTTTTCGTTAATGGTACCATTAACGAACCTCAGTCGTCTTGCACGTCGGATGATTGGGAAACTATCCAGTCGATGTTGGTGGCATGGCTATCCAATGCAATATCCCTTGAGGTGCGTGCTCTCCTGCCAAAATACAAGAAAGCAAAGCGTCTGTGGGACGATGTTCAGGAACAGTTTGGCATCGTGGATGGCTCGCGTATCCCGCGGGTTAAAGGCGGTCTCCGTGATTGTCGTCAGTCCGAAGGTATGTCTGTGGCTGTTTATTATGGTAAATTATGTCAACTATGGGACGACTTAGACACATACGAACCGTTGATCTTGTGCGATTGTTGTACTCGTTGCACGAGCGGTAAACAACATGCGGCTCGTCGTGAGTCTGATCGACTCCATCAGTTCCTTCTAGGATTAATACCTAGTCAGTATGCGGCGCTTCGTTCTGGTATTTTGGCCCAAGTTCCCCTGCCCTCTGTTGCTAGGGCATTCCATATGGTATCGCAGGAAGAACGGGTTTGGGGCATCGATCGTGCCAATGAACCAGCCCCTGAGATTGCTAGTTTTCATGTTCAACCCCGACCTCGACTTGATACTCGTCCTTCCCCTAAAGACCCCTCCCAAATGACTCGGACAGAACGGAAACACCATCACTGCACTCATTGTAATCGTGATGGCCATGATCGCAGCATGTGTTTTGATTTAATGGATGAACTTCCGGACAAGTGATACGAATTGAAGGGTTTAAAACCGCCAGTTACTCGGGGTGGTAAAACAGGCCGTAGCCGTGGAGGGGGGAAAGGTGGTTTTCGCTCTCGTGATGAGGGCAGCAGCAGGGGAGACGGGTCGCGACTCGTAACCAGCAATGTCGTGAACACTCCTTCAGCCGCTGTTGGTGATTCTTCTCAATCCGCTTCCGCATCTCTGATAACTGTTTACGGTACACCTACACATACTCATTCTGGTAAGTAGTTAATTGATTCAGGTTGTTCCCATCATGTTACTGGTAATTGTTCACTTCTCTTTGATGCACGAAATATACCGAGTCGTATTGTGTGTTTGCCAAATGGGTCGAGTATTTCTGCCTCTCAAATGGGTCGAGCGAAAATCACGGAAAAAATAACTCTCGACTCTGTCCTATTTGTGCCGCAATTGACATGTAATTTAATTTCGACGTCGCAATTGAGTGATGCCGTTAACTGTGAAATTATAATCAATGCCACTTTGTATATAATACAGGACCGGGATACGAGGGAGACGATTGGCACGGGTGAACGGCTAGATGGACTCTACTATCTGCGTGAAGAATCGGAAGTTGTGAGCACTGTGTTGGCTGTTACATCCTTGACTTTATGGCATTGTAGATTGGGACATACGTCTGAACACGTCGTTAAATTACTTCCTTTCTTCAGTTCTAGCAAACAAACTTTGTCAAAACCATGTGAGGTTTGTCATCGAGCTAAGCACATTCTTAGTAGTTTTCCGTTAAGTGATAATAAAAGCTCGCGTGCATTTGAATTAGTACATTGCGATTTGTGGGGACCGTATGCTGTTCCGTCGCTGTCTGGAGCTCGTTATTTTTTGACATTAGTTGATGATTTTTCGGGGGGGTATGGATTTATCTGTTGAATGCAAAAACCAAAACTTTTGATAAATTCCTACTATTTATGGCCATGATTAAACGACAGTTTTCCGCTGACATTAAAATTGTACGGAGCGATAATGGCACAGAATTTCACACATTAAAACCCTATCTGGCCAAACACGGCATACTGTTTCAATCATCATGTGTGGGCACTCCACAACAAAATGGCCGAGTCGAACGGAAACATCAACATATATTGAATGTAGCTCATGCTTTACGGTTTCAGGGCGGATTACCCATTAAATTATGGGGGGAATGTGCTTTAGCTGCTGCTTTTGTCATAAATCGTACACTGTCCCGACTATTAAATGGTTTGACACCTTATGAAGTTATGTTTGAAAAACCAGCACAGTATGACACTTTACGGGGGTTTGGGTCGCTTTGTTTTGCTCATAATCAACGTACCAATGGTGACAAATTTGCTAGCCGTAGTCGTAAATGTGTCTTTATGGGATATCCGGCTGGACAAAAAGGGTGGTATTTATATGATGTTGACCGACAGGAATTTTTAGTAACCAACATCTGCGATCATTCTCGTAAAGATTATAACACACAGAAGGCGGATTGTGCGCCCACATCCGTATTCCACATACAAGGATGGAGACACCGCGGGTTTTAGTTAATTATGGGTTTCCTCCCTTGTGATGATTCATCCCCAAAGAAAATGAGACGAGAATTGAATTCAAATTCAAACCGGAAGTGGGATTCCTTGGCAACTCAGTCAGAGGATGCTTTGGTAAGGCTCGACCTTCGCAGGGCCAAGCCTTTAGGTTCTTTAAGTAGGTTGGGTGACAGTTCGGGCCTTAATAAAAGACCTCAAATGAGGTTTCTGAGATTCCATGACTTCGGTTCGAAACGACAACACTTGGGTGAGATTCATCTCCGGAAAGCAAGGGACATGTGCTTCATTCCGATCCGCACGCAGATTTTACATTTAAAAGGGAAAAGGGAAAAAAAATCTAGTCGCCAACAACCAAGTCGTTAACACTTGCAGAACTAGATGATCAAACTGATGCTTTTACGCCGGAGAAAAAAAGATAGAAGGCACGAAGGCCGGACATCCAATACATTTCGAGATCACAGTACTGTAGGCTACGAAGCCCATCTCTCGAAATGAGGTCTCAGGTCGGGCACAAAAAACTTTTAAATAAGATAGCAATTAACTTCCTAGCGTAAGACAAGGGCAGAGCCCATCTCCTATTCTGATTAAAGCAGCGATCAGGTTGTCGAGCATCTTTTCCAGTGAACTTGTCTTCTTCTTTAGGCTGACACTATAGTACTTGGTCTTTCAGTATGGCACTGCCTCCGCCCGAGCACACGGCACGGATAGATAGGTAGGTTGCTTGACCTCACCCTTGAGATCTTGGTCGTATTGCTCCAAACTCTTTTCCTTTATTTGATTGCAACCTATTGATCCATAATTAATTGATTCTGTTACTGAAGAAAGATTCGTTAATCATCCCAGGCTTCAAAAGAGCTTATTGATAACTTAGCATTTTTAGCTTCGGGCGTTAACCTCTCCCTCGGGGAAGGAAAAACGGGTCATTTTCGCCACTTGGGTGAGACGGGTGTGGCAATGAACAAGAATTTACAAGAAACAGTGGACAATAAACCTGGACAATCTCCTCCCGATGTAGCTAACGAGTGGAGGGACCAGCTCCGCATCACCCGCCGTTTCTTTCTATTCTGATGCCTTGTATTGCCTTTGCTCACTCACACAAGTTCTCTTGGCCCATGCGCCCACGGGATGTAAAATTTTACGAAACTCAGTTTCCATTCCGTGACACGGACGGCCATGGTTTGAACAACACGGTTGACCCTCCTTCGTCCAACTCGGATACTTCGAATGACGTTGTTCTTGACTGGGACGAGAACCAGGCGGCTGGTGTGGGTGATACCTCGTGTTCGGACAGTTCTATCACACCACCCCCGGATCCGGCCCTGACCACAGACCCTACTAACCCGTCTCCATCGGGTGCCACTGATACGGCCGTCGTGTCTCCTCCACCTGTATTGGGTCGGGGCCATCGTGCTAAAATCCCGTCCAAGTCGCTTCAAGATTATGTGGTTGCCTTTTCTGATGATGACAGTGAGGATAGCAGTCCATCTAGCCCCTCCACTCTTCATGTGCACCTGTCTTCCCCAGGTACTCCTTATCCTTTGGCTAATTATCTTTCTTGTCAAAAAATTTTGCCTCCCTACCGGTCTTATTTGGCAGCTCTCATGACTCACACGCAGCCTCGCAATTTTAAAGAGGCTGTCCAACACGAGGGGTGGCGACAAGCTATGCAGGCCGAAATGAAAGCTCTTATTGATAATGGCACCTGGACCGTGACTGCGCTACCTCCCGTTAAGAAAGCCCTAGGGAGCAAATGGTTGTATAAAATTAAGTATAAGTCTGATTCTACTATTGAACGCCTAAAGGCACGCTTAGTCGTATTTGGGAATCATCAAACTGAGGGGGTGTATTATGCTGAAACATTTGCCCCGGTTGCTAAAATGACGACGGTTCGTACTTTTCTCTCTATCACTTCCGCTAGGCATTGGCATATCCACCAAATGGATGTGCATAATGCCTTTCTTCACGGTGACTTGGAGGAAGAGGTTTACATGCGATTCCCTCCGGGGTTTACTTCTTCGGTTCCTGGCCTGGTGTGTCAATTAAAGAAATCTCTTTATGGGCTCAAACAGGCTCCCCGATGTTGGTTTGGCAAACTCAGACAGGCTCTTAAGCAGTATGGTTTCACTCACACTTATTATGACTATTCTTTATTTACCTTTGTTCGTGATTCGATCTGCCTCAATGTCTTGGTCTATGTTGATGACTTACTTGTCTCTGGCAATGACTTGTCTGCTCTTGTTAATTTTAAAGATTATTTACATACATGCTTTCACATGAAAGACTTGGGTGACTTAAATTATTTTTTGGGTCTTGAGGTGGCTCGCAATACGGATGGTATTTTCTTATGTCAACGGAAATATACTCTCGACATTATCTCGGAAGTTGGCCTCCTTGGCTGTAAACCGGCTCCCACACCCCTTGAGCAGCACCACCGTCTAGGGAGCACGAACAGTACGCTTCTTACCAACTCGGAATCCTATCGTTGTCTTGTGGGGCGTCTTGTGTATCTCGCGGTCACTCGACCGGATCTTTCTTACACTGTTCATGTTCTTTCTCAATTTATGAGTGCCCCGCAGCAGGATCACTGGGATGCCGCGCTGCGGACGGTTCGTTATCTGAAGGGTACGCCTGGGCAGGGCATATTATTGCCATCTCGTTCTAACCTTCAACTCACAGGCTGGTGTGATTCTGATTGGGCAAAATGTCCGGTTTGTCAACTATAATCGATTGTCACTATGTTCGCGATGCTATTCGGCCTGGCCTCATTGCTCCGTCATATGTGTCTACTAAAGTTCAATTGGCTGATGTTCTTACCAAGGCACTTGGTGTCTCTCAGTTTGTCTCTTTAATTAGCAAGTTGGGCATTTTGAACCCATATGCTCCAGCTTGAGGGGGGATAATAGAGTCGTATTGGGTCGTCTTAAGCTATTACGGTCCAAAGCCCGTCTACATTGTAACCCTAGTTCCTATTGTATTATATATTTACGATATGAGAAATAGGAAAGGACAAGTGATTGAATACCAAACTTAACAGTTTTCCACGTTAACAAAAGGGTTATTACAATTTGGTTTGATGGATTTTTGAATTGATGTCTATTGATATCTCTCCGTCGAGCAATTTTCATGTTGGTATTTGGCCGTGGAAAATAGAACTTAAGCTTTAGAATGAACCCTCATGGTGGTAATATACCCTCTTGGTGGCTTGATGTTGTTGTGTTATTTCAAAGTTCGATTTGAGTGTGTTGCTACGTCGCTTTTATTGAGTATTATAATAGTTGCCTCTGAGATCATTTGGGGATTAGTTGTCTCTAAACATCGGATTCTAGCTGAAACTTCACTTTGCGGTAAATAGGATTGGTAACCATCGTTTGAGGAATATTTTGTGAGTGCAGACCGTTGATTGTTGAAATTTGGATGGGCTTTATAATTTGAATAGTGGTCTGATCGCCTTGTACTTGGTAATATTTATGGTTTGAAATTGGTAATTGTTCTTGAGGTATTGTGATTTGAGAATGATAAATTTCATCAAGTTTGGGAACCGCCTGAAACAAGGGTCAACTTTAAACAGGCATAAATAGAGTTCTAGACATGGGAATGCAAAAATTCCAAGTGAAGATGATAGCTCATTTTTTTTTACGGTTCTAACGATAGGTCACACACCCAAAACATATAAGAAAAGTGGCGATAGATATGATCATTTTAGGAAAGTTAACTTTCAGGGGTTCACTCGATCGAGTGAAAGGGACAATAGGTCGAGTGGAGATCTATTCGATCGAGTAGGACACTTAATCGGTCGAGTGGGACAAAACACGGTCGAGTTTGATAAAACTCGGTCGAGTACAAGAGTACTCGATCTACGATCTCAGGTGCACTCGATCGAGTGACTATCATACTCGGTCGAGTAGGTCTTACTTAATTGAGTAACCCATCGATCTAGTCGGCCGAGTGACATGCGAACGACAACAATGCACGCACAAAAACACACGACACCATTCACAATAGCGGTTCCAACTCAAATCTATCTCAAACAACAAGAAGACCAACATATGAACTACAATAACCCATTCAAGGCAAACATCAAAGATGATATATGACATATAAATATGATTATAAACATGAAATCCAACATAGATTTGATAGACTATTCATCGTAATTTCAATATAAAATACCCAATAACATATGAGTCACATACAATCCATCGGGAATGAATCCTCTCCATTTCTTTTTGGTCCATTTCCTCTCACAAACATTACTATATTATATATTCTAATTTCAATTATTTACTTTTTCATTCACAAGAAAATTTACAACCATCAGATTGGCCCAAATTTAATCCGGACCTTTGAAAAGTAATGGACCTCCATTTCTTTTGAAGAAATGGAAAAGATCCATACTCCAATCCATCCAATATACATAAATCATGCTTTTAAGACAAAAACCAACATAAAGAAACCATTTTTCTCATGTGAACTTTTAATCTAAGACAATTACCTACACAAACTAACTAATGTCGATTAACCAGCAAGGTGTTGAACCTTAGACTAGTATTAGAATAATTATTTTTTTTGACAACATATAAGATATAACCACTACCAGTAGGTCTTGCTTGTGACGGGTCGGATCCTGCGACGGGTATTTTGTGAAAGGAAATGGGTAGAGGGAACAAGGTGGGCATCCCCCATGTGCTTCTCCACTCGCCCTTGATGGATATTTTGTGAGAGAATATGGTATCCGTCTTAAGCTTAAGACGGATACCCCCGTCTTAAATGAGAATTTGTGAACCACTACACCAACATTAATTAGATGATTGATTAATTAATTTACTTTTATTTATTACTTAGGCGATGTTACTTTAAACAAAGGTATTGGCTTTACTTTGTTTATTTTTTTTGAAATTTTTTTTTCTATACTTTTGTAAAATTATGAAAATCGACTTTTCGTTAAAATCGTTGCTTAAAGTAGCAACTTTACCTGAAACTAAAGAAAAAAATTAAAAGTGATAACTTTGATCCATTTGGAACAAATAGTTTTAAATGTTCTTCAATAACTAAACTAGTTGGTTAAATAACCATAAAAAAAAATTCCTAGTTACCCACCTTTAAAATAAGAAAATTGAGTTCACATAATCTTTACTACGCATTACTTCCCTCAACTTCTCAACCACCTACGTACGTCCAATTGTACAAAGGACTTCTATAATCTATATATAGTGGCATTTGAAGCTCCTTCATTCAAACAACAATTCAACAACAATCTCTTAAAAACACACAAAAATGTCACCAAAGAAAGCTTCTATCTCTTTTTTCTTTTTTCTCCTTGTCTCTCTTACTATATCATCCACCTATTCCTCCGCCGAGTACGACTCGGTTTATGACCTCCTGAAAGCTTATGGCCTCCCTAAAGGGATCATCCCTAAGGGGGTGACTAAAAATGACTTCACTTTCGACCCGACCTCGGGCAAACTTAAAATTAATTTGTCATTTTTGGAACCCAATCACCCTTGTAAGGTCACCAGAACTGCAAAAGTTCTTGGATTTCTCTCTGTTTACAACAGAGTTGAGTTGCAACACACCATTTCCGCCACTGTAAAACACCAACAACTTGTCAACATTGATGGTATCTACGCCACCGTCAAATTTGGGTTCATAACTGTATTTTCTAATGTCAAAATTGTGAAACTCGAAGTTTTAGATGGTGGTAAAGACCTTCGCTTCATATCTTCGATTCCATATGTGCAAAGTCCGGAATTTTCCATCACCGATGACTTCGACGTTCCTCAGACCTGTGAGGCTGATCTCACCGTCTCGCCGATAAATATGATGCCTTCATGGGTTGGCATTTTGGAGAATGAGAAGCAAGATGATAATAATGGTAACAATCCTTTGTTCTTTTACAAAGGAGCGCTTCGTCGTTTTGCATGATCGATCTAGCTATTACGTGCATGCATGGTTACATGCAGTCACGTCCTTCCTAAAATGGTTTTCATTACTATTTCCAAATTCCAAGTGATTACTTATTATAGTAAGTAATCACATAAGTATGTTATTTCTAATTAAAGCACTTGTGTGGTGCAGTATGTGTGTAAGTTGTCCTGCTTATAAGCAGCCAGTGTAATATGGACTATGGAGCTTATGTTGCGAAATAAATTAGTGGTAATTGTTCCAAAATAAATGCATGTCCCATGATAATAGGACTATAAGTGCATGCTACGCTAAAAGCTTGTTCCAATGATGCCAAACATGCAACATTAACACTCTTTTAAACCACTCACTCGGCAGAAGTAAAACTAGACGCGACATATAATGATATGACCCGAAAATACGACATAAACTCAACACAAAATTTACGAATTTAGGTGGAGATTTAATGACTTATATATTGATGTATGTAAGTGGGTTGACACGAACACAACAAGATATTTAATTGAGTCGAGTTTGGATTGAGCTCTTATAACACGAATCCGACACGAATTTAATGACCTAATCTAAATTTAATTTTTCTTAATCCTTCATCATGTAAATATATTTATACTTTCCAAATATTGACATAACTTGAAGACACGACGCGAAACTAACGGGTTATGGTTCAAGTTTAATGATCCATTTATGTAAGTGGGTCAACACAAACACGGCACAAAATTTAGTTGGGTCGGATTGGGTTGAAGGGTTCATAACGTGTTTGCGTGTGACAGGAATACGAACGCAACACAACTTGATCTGTTTGCCAGATCTAAGTAACATCATCATTTCACATTCCCTTTCCCTCTAATAAAAATATATAATCAAGCGGTATATTAATAACATTAATCTAATATGTTATGTAAACTGGGCATCGAGCCTTGGACATTTGTCACCCTATCTGTAGATACTAGATACCTGTATATGTTGATATTGGAATTTATAAGACTCCCGACAAACACCCGATTATGATAGGACAATATGTAATATCGTCTCGACTAGACCTGGCAAAACTAACCCGATCCGAAATGACCCAACCTGTATACCTCGAACCCGACCCAACACCCGAACTCAAGACCCGAATTTGACCCGAAGCCCGAATTGACACGGCCAATTATAAGCCAATCTGAATATATTGAAGATGTGGTTTTCTTAATTTTATCATTTCATTTTATCGTTTATAACGCTGTTTTAAGATGAGTTTTTAGCTCAATATGTTGAAGCGATCTTTAGAGCTCGTTTTGAGGTTGATTTGGGCCTATTTTTGAAGCATTCTTGACCCAATTACCTCCTCCCCTTACCCCGTGTTCAAGCCCCCACACCAGCATCCTCAACCTCATTTTTTGAGTCCAAAACCAGCCCCTCGACGGTCGTATTTTCGCGCAGTCCAAACCCCACTAAAACCCTCAATTCAAATCTATCCAAACCCGCTATCCCATAAGCATGTATCCATACCTATATCCATGCCCGTATGAGCTTGCCTTAACCTCCAATAAACAACCTAAATAGAGCCCTAATGGACTAAAAAATGGCAAGCACAACTAGAGCTCGCCAAAATTGCGGGTCAACCAGACCCGGTATGGCCCGGCCCGCCATTCCGATTCACCAAAAAAATGGCCCGCTAGCCCGTGTTCTCAGCCCGCATATCAAACCGGGTCGGTCCCGGTTTGGTGATGGTGGAACCCGACCCGGTTGCCAGCCCGCCCCCCTTCTTTTATTTTTTATTTTTTTCCCTTTTATTAATCACTAAATAAATATTTGGGAAAAATAACTACTAAACGGCTAAACCGAATACGTCTTTAAATATTACAATCATTTAATTTATATTTGGGAAAAATAATTACTAAACGGCTAAACCGAATACGTTTTTAAATATTACAATCATTTAATTTATATTACAACCATTTAATTTATAAATTTTTAAAAAAAAAGTTTACAAACAATCAGGCCCGCCCAGTGCGCCCGGCCCGCCTCACCACCCACATGACCGGGCCGGTTCAGGGGCAGTAACTGACCAGTCCGTGACCAGCCCGAGGTATGGGCTCGGGCTTCCCCTCCCACAGCCCGGCCTGCTTCAGCTCGGCCCACTGTACAGGTCTAAGCACAACACAACAGCAACCCGACTGCCTCTTCCCTCAAGTAATAACCTTATTTCTAAACTCTTCTATATAAGAACTCCTTCACACCCACTTAACCCCTTTAACACCTAGTTAGAACATACCTACAATAACAAGCAAAAACAAACCCTAAACACTATCAAACAAGCATGAAACCTATCTTAATAACATATTTCCTTTCCCCTAATAAAAATATCTAATCAAGACATATTAACAACACTAATCTAATATGCGATTTACGAGATCTATTGTCGGTCAAAGTTTTTTTCTCGAAAAGAGTGGTGTGCAACTGTAAGAAAAATGAAAAAGTTGGGATTACAAGTTAGAAAATCATAAAAATATACAGTATTAAAAAAAAAATTAAAAAAATAGTTTTGTTTAGTTTGCCTTTCGGATTATTGTATCACTGCGATGCGAGAGAACCACAATACCCGTCTTCATTTGCTCATTCCATTTCCTGGAGGTATTCTTACGCTTTCATTAGTTTATAACCAACACTCTTTTTAATCTCTCATTCATGTATTTTATTTTTAATTGATAAAGTTTAGATCTTGACGACTTTGTTTGTACATCTATTAATCGCCATTTGTTTACCTTTTATATTCTTCGTGACGACGGGAGAAGTTGTTTATTTTGTTGACGTCTGTTGTTTGTGATGTTCTCATGTAGTCATGTGTATGTGCACCGCTTGAAAAACGAAAAAGTTTGAAACTTTGTTTGTGAATCTCTGTGTATTAATCATTTCTCATTTATTTGATGGTTGCAAATTAATGTGGCCAATTTGAGATTGATTATTGCTTACACTGTGGCATCAGATTGCATTTCATGTATTGAAACTTATACTCACCCCGTTTCAATCATTTGTTTACCTTTGATCAAAAATACCCTCACAAAGAATAAAACACGTAATTTAATGATTGGTACGGAGCGAGTATTCGTTATAATCACATTTCTATTGGTGTAAGAGAATTGCTACTCACCTTCTCTTTTCTACTTTCTCTTCTACCCGTCTCCTCTCATAACCGGTTAAAATATCATATATTTTGCCCCATCCACTTGCCATCCGACCCCACACTATATATATTAGATTAACCAATTGTAAGGGGAGAAAGGGAGAAGGTGGAAGAGAAGGTTGGTGGGAGAAGGTTGATAGCATCCCTCTTGGTGTAAAGCGAGTAGGTGTAGAAGGGTGGCCGCCTACTAATTTGAACATATGCACCTTGCGAGTAATTAGATCACGATATTTTAAATGTTCGTCCTGAATTAATGGTTTTATAAGACTATTGGCATACTTGCCTTTTCATTTCCCCCAAAACTCAAACTCAAAGGTTGCTAGTTTCATCTCCAAATCTTATTTTCTGTCTCCACGCAAGTTCGCCATGTTTGTTACTCCCTCCTATTCTATGTATTCTTCCCTTTTCATTTAAGCTCTAGAATTAAGGAAATGAATTTGGACCACACAAAACACTATACCCCACATGCAAATAAATATGGACCACACAAAACACACTAACCCCACCTCCAAAAATGGAAATAGGGAAGAAAACATGAATAGACCAAATAGGAAATAGGGAAGAATAGATGGAATAGGAGGGAGTATATGTTACTACTTCCTCCATCCCAATTTTACTGTCCCCTTTTTATCGGGGATGATTTAAAGAAATGTGATAAAATAACAATTCTATCCCTTAAATCAAAGAGAATGAAGATAATACTCCGTATCGTTGTGACTTGTGATGGAGGGAGTCAAGTATCAGACTTTAGTGCTAATATTGCTTGTTTCATTACCCTCGTGTTGGAGGATCGCCATACCCTTTCCGAAGGTTGTACCCCGAAAAAACTAGTATCAGAGGAATGTCTTTGTTTGGTACATTGCTGTCACATTATGAAGTGTGAATATGCAAGGATTCTGTAGAAGTTACATATATCGTAGAGATTGCTTTGGATAATGAGTCACGAGTCGCGGCTCTTCTTTGCTGTCACATTAAGTTACTTCGTATTTGTTAGCCTTGAAGTGTTTCCTGTCCTTCTGATGGTCTCCTCCCAACACATTATAGAGTAATTAAGTATACTCTTTTCATAATTCAAGGTGTAAATGTCGCTGTCTGGTACTACAAAATTTTCTGTTAAGATTTGTTTAATTTTGTGTTCATAGATTTTCGAGTTTTAATACAAAGGGATGAGAGGAGGAAGGCTATGGCAGCTTGGGCAATCAGTTACCAGGCGACTCGCTCATGCAGATAACAAAGTTGCTAATCGTCGATGTTTCTCTAGTGAGGGTGATCTTAAGAAGACTGCTCTTCATGACTTTCATGTTGAAAATGGTGGGAAAATGGTACCTTTTGCTGGTTGGAGCATGCCTATCCAATACAAGGACTCCATAATGGATTCTACTATCAATTGTAGAGAGAACGGTAGCCTTTTTGATGTTGCTCATATGTGTGGACTTAGTCTCAAGGGGAAGGATTGCATTCCTTTCCTTGAAAAGCTTGTTATTGGTGACATTGCTGGGCTTGCCCCCGGTACTGGAACTTTATCCGTTTTCACAAATGAAAAGGGTGGCGCAATTGATGACACTGTAATTACCAAGGTGAAGGATGATCACATATATTTGGTAGTGAACGCTGGTTGCAGGGATAAGGATCTTGCACATATTGAGGAGCATATGAAGTCCTACAAAGCTAAAGGTGGTGATGTCTCATGGCACATTCATGATGAGAGATCTCTTCTTGCCTTGCAGGTTGATTCCTGAAGTGTTCATTTTCCTGTTAAATTATGCATGCTAACAAACATTAGGCTTTGACTTAGTTACTAGGTAGAGTCACCGTGGTGCGTGACTATAATATACTTCCTCCATGGGCTCGATCCCATTCATAGCGTCTGCCTTTTAACTTTGATAGTTAAGTATAATAGTTCAGTTCGATCCTTGACATTCTGTTTTTTTCCATCAATTGCCAGTGATCTGTTCAGCCATGTTTTTCTTTGTTCCAAAACAATTATCACTATCCCATTTTGGTTTGTCCCACACAAATTAATTGCTTTCTAGTTTCTATCTAAGTAACTTCACTTTAATCTTCATAGGTTGCGTTCTATTGTAAAGTTATGTTATTAAACCTGTTGGATGCATGTTCTCAGGGTCCTCTTGCTGCTCCTGTTCTCCAACAATTGACCAAGGAGGACTTAAGCAAGATGTTCTTCGGGGGATTCTCTATGATCGATATCAGTGGCTTCCCTTGCTATCTCACCAGAACAGGGTATGGCCCGTTTTTTTTGTTGCTTTACGATGGAATAAAGCAACATTATACTTGATGTGCTTCTTTTTATTTTGAAATAGCAGTCATTCAATATAATTTTTACAACGGTCATCTAGAAACATACTCACTGTGTTGTTAATAGTTAACACATGGTAAGCCGTGTACATCCGACCTCCTTTGCCGCACCACTTCAGCTTTGGTTGTATTTGTGGCCATGTGGGGTTATTTGGGTTACTTAAGCACTATCAAAATCAATGCAGGGTCTCTGAGATATTTTCTTCAAGTTTTTAATTCTGAGATTCCTTTTGTGATTTCAGCTATACTGGTGAAGATGGGTTTGAAATCTCAGTCCCCGATGAGTATGCCGTAGACCTTGCAAAACAAATTTTAGAGAAATCCGAAGGGAAGGTAAGACTGACAGGGCTGGGGGCACGAGATAGTCTTAGGCTGGAAGGTGGTTTATGTTTGTATGGCAACGACCTGGAACAACACATTACACCAGTAGAGGCGGGACTTACTTGGGCCGTTGGCAAGAGAAGGCGTGCCGAAGGTGGGTTTCTAGGTGCCGAAGTTATACTCAAGCAAATTGCTGATGGCCCAACGATCAGACGGGTAGGGTTCATCTCTTCTGGGCCTCCAGCTAGAAGTCATAGCGAGATTAAGAACGAAAAAGGAGAAAGCATTGGTGAAATTACAAGTGGAGGGTTTAGCCCTTGCCTTAAGAAAAACATAGGTATAGGGTATGTGAAGTCTGGTAACCACAAGGCCGCAACTAAGGTTAACATTGTTGTAAGAGGGAAGTCGTATGAAGGGGTCGTCTCGAAGATGCCTTTTGTGCAAACTAAATACTACAAGCCAACGTAATGTAGAGCAAGCAGCTACATTGACGATCTCCAAATTTGTTCTTGTTTTTAGTATGCTGAACAAAACTCAGTCCTGAAATGTGTTTTGTTGCTCTTGTAGTTTCTAGTGGAACAGTGATTTCGATTCGCCTTATACATTGTGGTGTTTTCTGGAATAAATGGTGTAGATGGTATGATGTTTGCTGAAAGACGTCACAGTAGAAATGATCGTACATTTAGCCGCCATCACACACTCGCAGTAGACTTGACAAAGTCAGTCTGTCTCTGAGTTGGTCATTTGGGTCATTTCACTGCTGTAATATTTTTGGTAATTTTTGCAAAGAAAATTAAAGAATTTTAGCAATCAATAACAATTTAATACCGTGCTCTCGTCATTTCAGTCTTTTTTTTTCTAAAGAAATTTTGTATTTTATGTAAGAAAAAAAAAATGGAATCAATAAGAATGTATACCCTCCAAAACTTTGCTGGAGTATAGGTTAACGTGGTAAACCGCTGCTAGAGCCTGGTAAATAAGTTGGCAACGCTTGATATGCGTTTTTTTTGTTTTTTTTACCGGTAACTAAGTATGATCTTTAACTTTTAACTTAAAGTGAAACTATGAAAAGTCCGTTAAATTACTGTGAAAGTATCTTCAAAACCTACTCTTATCCCAAAACTTCTTAAGAAAAAATAAAAACGTAAACAAATAATTTAGACGAAAAGAATATAATTTAAGATCCATTTTTATCATATCTAGACCCGAATTTCATATAGGCCATTTTTAAGTATTTACGTCACAATATTTCTTTAGAAACCAATTTGTCAATATCCCTCCACTTTTCATCCTGATCAATTTGGCATGGCAAATTTTTGTTTCAGAAGGACTATTTTCATCTAAAATTAAGACGAGCCAGATTTAACCATTTTCTAATAAAATGTAAATATTTTCTTATAAAATATAACTATCAATTTTCAATTTTATTTTAAAAAGTAATCACTTTAGTTATAACATCTTATCACTAAATGGTTATTTGTTATTAAAAAATGTTGACATTTACTGATCTTAAGATAAAACCGTCCTAAGAAAGACCTGCTCATTTAACAGTATTTATTTACGATTCTAGGCCCAATGAGTCAATGACATGCCTTTAGACTTAACGAAAAAACTGAGTACAAATATTTATGACTCCCTTTCACCCAACAAAATCCAAATCTTCTTTAGCAAAAGCTCAGAACGATTAATACTCTCGTAACCACTCAATAATTACACAAATGTAATTGATTGTTTAAATGGTGATTAACCAGTTAAGAAAGTTGTATGCAAACTGCAAGGCTTCGTTATAATTTGATCTATCTTTTGAGTTTTTTACAAGCAAAAGGTATGTTACCTTTGAATTGAATAGGAGAGATGGGGGGAAATCGCTTAACGCACAATTGAAAAGATGTCGCATAGCTTAAAACTTTCAGAGAAGACGGTATTTTAAATTCAACATAGTAAACTTGAAAACTATTGCCCTGGAATCAAAGTCCAACACTCTCTTCCCCTACATACGGAGGATTGCATTCACTCAAACACAATGCAATTATCTGAAATTCTCGATGCAGGGCCGAATCAACCCCCCAAAATTTTATGATTACATGACCATTTGTTTTTATTTTCACCTAGCCACTTGAAAACTGTTAACAGCAAAACTCCAACTCTTCACCTTAAGCAAATCAAATGTCAAGAAGCAATCTCCTGGGATCTTCAATCACATCCTTAATGCGGCGCAAGAAGAGTACTGCCTCTCTTCCATCAATCAGTCTGTGATCATAAGTCAGAGCTACGTACATCATCGGCCTTGCAACCACCTGACCTCCAACTACCATAGGGCGGTTTACTATTGAATGCATTCCTAAGATTGCTGACTGCAAAAGTGGAAAGAGTAACATTAAGGTAAAAGAGCCACATCGCAATCATCCTTTCGTTCCTTTGTGGCCCACAATATAGTTTTGAAGCCGTTTATTGTCTAGTTAACAGAGTAAATTGATCAACTGCAATTTGCATAATACTTAGATTACTTTTTGTTTCACATTTGTAAAACTCATGGAAATAAATATCGGCCATGGTACCAACTCATGGATGAGTGGTCTTGAAGGGAAGTGCGATCAGAATTTGAGATGATATTGGCCGCATGATATGAACAGACCAAGATCAGGCTGATTCCAAGATCAATTCTCAAACCAATATTTAATACGAAATACCATGATTGATTGATTAATTGATTATCCCACTTGCACATTTACACAGATTTGTTGTTTTCCTTAAACATTGCGTTTTTAGATAATAGGCATTTGTTAATCGGAGGGATTACAGATTATTTAACAGTCAGCCCAAGAACATTGATTTGAATAAAACGGTACAAAAAAATCTGTGTACCTGGGGAGGGTTGATGATTGGGGTACTTAAAAGGCTTCCATAGACGCCGCCATTTGAAATAGTGAATGAGCCTCCAGCCATCTCGTCAATTGATATTGTTCCATCATTTGCCTTCTTAGCAAGAGAGTTAATCTCCTTTTCTATCTCAGCAAAGTTCATCTTCTCAGCTCCCCGGACGACAGGGACTACAAGACCCTACTCACCAATAAAAAAAAAAAATTCATACATTAGCACAAGTGCAATCAGTTTCCTTGGCAACTTTCAGGTCTCGTTTTTGTGAGGTTTGTTTGTACTACCCATTCACACCAGCCAACAAAGAAGATTTGAAAGAGACAGAAAACAAAATTGGATAGTATTGTACCCCAAGGCTTGTTTCAATTGTGTTTCTTAGATTCATTATTGGAAAGAAACAAAGGAATTAGTGTGCTATTCGATAGTTTGGAAAATAGAATCTCAACAAAATGGATCAGACAGAGACCTTAGGAGTGCCCACAGCAATACTTATATCAATGTAGTCTCTGTATATTATGTCATCTCCATCTATGACGGCGTTAACAATTGGTTGACTTTGAAGTCCACTCACTGCCGCCTATATACACAGCGAAAAACACAGCATTAGTAAATCCATTTCACGTGTACATGACACTATGACAGATACCAATGGGTTGCTGAGAAACATAAGAGAGCAGAAGCACCAACTTTAACGAATCCTGACATGAATCCCAACTTGACTCCGTGCTTCTCAACAAAGGCATCTTTGTAATCAGATCGAAGTTTCATCAGATTTGTCCTGATACATAATGGATGTCCACATGAGGCAGTTTTCAAGTATGTTTAGAACAAATACTACATCAAATTAGAATCACTAAAAGTATCAGACATAGATCGTAGGAAGTAATTAACTAAACAAAGAAGCATTGACAAACTGCATTGTACACGGATCCCATAGGATTAAGAAGCAGCTAAACTAGAAAGGCAACACAGGATATGCAGAATTCAGTTACATCAATGGAATTGCAGCACATGATGGGTCTCTACATAATACATAAACAGAATAAGTAACCCAACAATAACCATCTGGACTCCATGGTACTTTCTCCCACTTTCCTCAATTTTGGTTTTTAGAATGTTGGATGGTGGGGACTTCCTACCCAATAAATGTCGGAGTTAAGGTTAATTACCCTCAGTAGTACATGAAACATGATCCAACTTGTGTCATCCCAAGTACAAAAAATTCGTAAACAAGGACAATTATTACTCCATCCCATTGTATTAAATCTCAGCCGGTAGTCCCACGACACAGAATAATGAGGTAGTTAACTTAGTAGAGTGAGATCTGGCCCTAAAAAATTGCTTCTGATCAAATATTACAGATTTTAATACCCTGGTCTTTCATCCCAAAAATATTGATAACTTTCAGGATGCAGCAAGTGAGTACAAACACTTTTACCACCCAAATAGACCCAAAGTAGTACATATTTTACTTTGACCACTTTTCCCTCACTGCTTCAAACAAAGGAAAGATACTGGGACAAAATGAAAAGGCGATCATTCTTTTATGAATAGGTACCCGAGAGCAGATGCTTCATAAGCAGGGAACAATATGAAACATACAGATCTTCTAGTGCCATATGGCAAATAGAAGAATTAATTAACATACATTCAGAAAATAAACCAAAGGCAGTTATGCAATATTGTATTCTGGAGCAAAAGATGATTATTCTTTGGTCATGATTTACATTGAAATAAAATAGTTACGTTCAACAAGCAGTCATCTGATGTATTCTGGAGGGAATTTCCCATTAAGAGTCATGCAGAATAAAACCTTTTATTACTGTTTAAACACGACACACATAAAGTACGCAAATCGGAACCCATTCTGATTTATAGTTACACAAGGTACCTTATCTTGTGAAAAAACAAATATAGATTCAGCACCAAATACTTACATATCAACTTCATTAAAAGTAGTCAACATGGCAAAAGTGTTCTGAGAGTCCTTTAAACGATTTGCAACTCTTTTCCTCAATCTAGTCATGGGAACCTGAAACGTATCATGAATATCAGAAACAATCAGTGACAAAGAACACTGACCATCCAGTTTCCAAATCCTCCATTAAAAACATCCGCTATAGCAAAAAAAATATTATAAGCATACCCTCCTCTCTCTATCCTTGGGGGGTAGTTGAGGTTCTGAAGGTGAGGGCTTTGTCGCTGGTGCAGCGGGTGCTTTAGGCTTTTCCTTCGGAGCAGGAGTCTCAGATTTAGGCTTCTCTTGAGAAGGAACTTCGGCTTTTGGCTTTTGCTCAGCTGTCTTTTCTTTCTTTGCCGCTGGTGGCTCTGATGGAGCAACATGTGTGTGATCACTTGATGTAGAAATGATTGCTATCTTGTGGCCAGGCTCCACAATGTCACCCACTTTGGCGACAAGCTAGAAAATGCATGTAACCACATCACTTGCTTGCATTAAGGTAATATTTTCAAATGAATTTAGAAAATATTCCAAAAGTGAAACAGCGAGAAAACGACACATACTTGTTGAATAATTCCAGACTGAGGACTAGCAACATCAATGGTGACCTGATCGTAATACACACAAACAAATTAGATTACATCATGATTAGAGGAAATGGGAACTTAATTGCCTAGAGGTACCTTGTCTGTTTCAATTTGTGCAATCGGCTCATCAACTTCAACTCGGTCACCAGGGTCTGTTTGTTCAAAATAGATTATGTAAGATACAATTATTAGTTAAAAAAAGGATGGAAGAACTATTCTTAATCAACTGAGTGCGGTGCCTGAAGCTACTAACTAAAGTAGAGACGAATTTTGTAGCTTAAGAACATACGCTTTAAGAATGTAGCCAGGGTGCCATCGGTGACTGACTCTCCCATGAAAGGAACGACAGCTTCCACGACATCACCTACATGGGGACAGAGATGCATTTCATATAGCTGTGACTTAAACATACTTTAAATAACCGCAGACTCTTTTTAAGGACATAATATTACCTTCTGAAGAGTAGAATCTGGTCCACACTTTCTTACATGAATCTGTTTGAAAACAGGTTCCAATTTGCCTGTGAAACCAAAAGTATTGAATGCACCAATTGCATGAATAAAAAATGGCAAGCAATTCCTTAAACAAACAGCAGCTTATGGAACAGCACACTGCAACACTGTAAATTTAAAATCAACTTTCAGAAAACGAAGGACAAGTGTAAGACCATAAACAAACCTTAATGAGCTTGCACTAGCTGGACTGCCTGTATCAAGATAATTGACAAATCAATTGATACGAAACAGACTAAAATTTGCATGATTGAATTTGTTTGAAAAGGCAATCGACCTACCTAAATCCCCGCTGAAACTTATGACTCTTACAAGCTTTGAACCTCTTTTGAGAAGCAAACTCTACAGAAACAAATCCAATAGGTAAGAAATTTAAATATTCAACAGAAATCAGACAAAGAATGTCAATTTAACAAATTTTGTCTAGCCAGAACCACAAACATGATTGTTTTGAACAAAACTTCGACGTCAAGTTTGCAAATGCAGCCAGATAGTGATATGCTATGAATATTGAGAGTAACGAGAGAAATTATGCCCAACTACATGTGGAGAATTTCAACAGTACGTATTCTAACAAAATCATGGCATAATAAATTACAATCGTGTACTACATACTGAGCATAGCACAAACAGAACAGCCGGGAGAGGCTGAACATTGAACATCTAACAGCACGAGAAAAAAAGGAAAACACATCCATTTAACTAAACGGTCCTCCCTCCGTCCCAGTCACTAGTTTACATAATTCCATTTTGTGGTGCTTGTTTACCTTTCTAACTTAAGATTGTTTTTCATGTGTAAATTGACGATTCACTTGAATTAAAGTTTAATCCGGTTCACTTTTCATACAAAAGGAATGGGCAAATCTGATACTCTCCTCCATCCTTAGTCAATCGAAAGTAACGGGAAACAAAGGGGCAGGAGGAAAGGCGTAATAAATGTGCAAGAACTTGTTCTGAATCAAATTGGACCTATAACCATGACCTAATCTCGATCATTGTACTATAAGTGTGGCCATGGTAAATGCAATAACATTGATAAGATAGTCCTGCTTCGGTATCGTGGTGCAGATTTAAATATTTAACACATTAATGGTCATCGATCAGCATAAGAGCACAAGTCGATGGAGGTGATAACTGACGATGCTATAGGGCTTGCTTGGAATGGGAGTAATTATTAAGGGAGTAATGGGAGCTAAAACAAGAAGAAATTAGAGGAGATTGGTGCTTTGTGGTGGTTGTGGAGGGGGTAAAGAGGAGGTGAGGAAGGAATTATTACCTCCATATGGAGGTAATGCATTACTTGAGGGGGGAGGTAGGTAACTTTTACTCCCTTAATGGAGGGATTATTACACTATATTTCCCCATTTCTATCCATTTCCATCTCCAACCCCTTCACTTCCCTTCATTTTTTAGTTCATTTTAGCTCTATTACTCCCGTAATAATTACTCCCATCCCAAGCAAGCCCATAGTGTTATAGTGGTGACCAACAATACGAAAAGAATCTCAAACTAAAATGATCACTAATCGTATTAAAAGAGTCCTAAGGGTGAATCTATACCAACAAATTTGTACAAAATGGTGGTCAACTATGGATTATTATCATCCAAATACAAAAAGACGCCTTGAAAATCCACGAAAGAGATTGAATAAGATGAACCTATCCTCGAAGAGAAACTGAGCATCTATTATTTTAGTCGAAATGTACCTCACTTCCCGCGGTACCATAGCTACGGGAACCAAGCAATGGCACAGGTTGTGCAGCAGTTCTCTGAAATTGGCGCCCAAACACCTAAACAACAACCACAATAACTTCATACATAACTAATTCATACACAAATAAACTAAATCATTCAATAAAAGGTCTTAGGAAACTCAACCGAGCTCGACGAGACGGTATCTCGTACAATCTTTCTCCGCACAATCCCTAACATCGTCCTATATATATCAATTCAAAACACAGCGCAAATTCAGAACATTTCTAAGCTTCATCCAAAATTATTTTTGCATAATTAAAAGTTGACAATTTAACTATGATAATATTCAATCATCATAAATAATAATAATTAAGTTTTTACAGCAATGATTAAAACGAAAATTACAACGTATATAATCAATCTAAAGAACTGAAGAAATCATTCAAGTTATAAAATGATTCGAGTATAGATCTAATTAAAAAAGATGTGATTATAAAAAGAGGGAGAGAAAAAGTAAACCTAATTATCGGAGTTAAAAATCGGCGGCTTGTTGATTGCGAAAGGGGGAAGAAACTAGAAACAGAAAATGGAGCGACGGATGATAAACGCCTTGTGTTTCTTGCCTTGGAGCTACTTTTTTTTTTTTTTTTCTTTACTCAAAATACCAGAAAATTCTAAATTACACTCATATTATTGGACATTTAAGATAATCGAAATATTGCATAAAAAATACTTTGTGATGAAATATATACTTTTCAAACCTAAATTGTTTCACACTTTTCTTTATGCACATTATTATTGCAATTTTACAAAGATTAGCTTTCCGTTTTTAAATAAGATATAGTATAAGATATCAGAATATACGAAATATTATAATAGTTTCTAAATTATAATTCATTTATATCTACACATGACAAATTGTCGACATTACGGCTCTGTTTGACAGCACGTTTCAGGTACCTTTTTTCACCGAACTAGCTTTTTTGGCAAAAATTTCTAGTAGCTTATTTTTTATAAGTGTTTGGGAGGTAACATTTTGTGGCAAATAAGGTACCTGAAATGAAATGCAACCTAGAGTAGTATTTGAGATTTCAAGTACCTAATTTAATTTTTTTTTACCTTATTTACCCTTCAACATAGATAATAACAATAATAAATCATATTTCCTCCGTTCCATTTGCTTGTATACGTTTGCTTTTTGGACATTATTCATAAGTGATGATAATCTTTAATACTGTACAACTTTTAATACATAACAAAAAAAAATAGTCATGTAAGATCTTGTTTAAATTGTCTTACCTAGTACAATAATAATATCAAGTTTTTATAATTTTTAATAATACGTAACTAAAGATATAAACAAAAGAAAATGAGCATTGACATAGGTGATAAAGTAAACGTATACAATCAAATGGAACGGAGGAAGTATCATTTTACGTCATTTATCAACATATCAGCTACCTTTTCAGCGAGTTTCCAAACAGTTTTAATAAAAAATTATTTACCTTATAAGCTC
Source organism: Heliosperma pusillum (assembly GCA_022085475.1). Taxonomy (NCBI): domain Eukaryota; kingdom Viridiplantae; phylum Streptophyta; class Magnoliopsida; order Caryophyllales; family Caryophyllaceae; genus Heliosperma; species Heliosperma pusillum. Next base: position 19,084 of record JAIUZE010007321.1, on the reverse strand, counting down.
TTAATTTTGAGTTACCTTTTAGCTACATTTTCAGATTTCAGCTACCCTTTTAGATTCGGTTTCAGCTATCTATATACACCATTATTTATCTGCATACCCCTAAGTGTATATGGAGTTGACATGTGGGTCTTTTGAAATAGCATGTTGAGGGGATGCTTTTAGAGTTTTAGCATGTCTTGACTAATCAATATGTCAATTATGACGTTGGCAACATATTAAAATAACATCTTTGGGATTAATGTGTTGTTTTAGTGCATGGTGCTTAACTCAACTTATCAAATACTTCCTCCATTCCACTCCACTCTACCAAATTATTTTTTCACGTTTGCCGAGACGTGTTTTACGCGGTAAATATCGTTAGCTACGTGTTTGCAAAAATTATAAAAGTTGGATATTAATAATGTACTCGTAAAGACGAATCAAACAAGATCACACATGAATATATTTTCACTTATATATTGAGAGAAAATTGCAATTAGATGCCGACTCATGAATAGTGTCCAAAAATGAAAGTGGTAGAGTGGAGTTGAATGGAGGAAGTAATATGAAAATGTAATTCATTTTACAAAGAAAAATAGCAACGTATTAATTTTACTATGTTAATTATCAATCACTTCAATTAAATCTGGTAATGAAGTATGAGTGCCAAATCTAATAATAAAATCTTCCATTAATAATTCGTTTTTTAAATCCGCGAACGTGATATAATCTAGCCCGTTACCTTGGTTAATTGTGAGATTAAACTTCTTAGGTTTAGATTGTAGTGATTATGCACCATTATTTCTACAAAAATGAAATTAAGCCCCTTATCAACATCTCATGGGAAATTCATTTCTAATACCAGGAAAATTCAAATATATAGTTTAAGTTTTATTTTCTTAAAATAAAAGATCATAATTATATTTATTAATGTAAAAAAAAAATTATATGTATTTTTGAGAAAATCGTTATTTTCCTTAAGACGTGTCTTTATTACCTAAGAAAAACATTAGGTAATCAAAATTAGGCACATATATTATTCGAGTTTCTCAACTTTTAAATTTCTTTACTAATTATACATATATATGTTAATTTTGTAACGAACTACTAACAAATTTAGGAAAAATATTAAATTTTTATTATAAAATATTAATATTTTGATTTTTATAAAATAATTTAAAATATATTCTTATAGATGTTAATTCATTTTAAATTTTTATTTCATTGTTAACGTTTTTGTTCTAATTGTATATATTTAACAAAATGTATGATCAATTCACTTTTTCTAATATATATGATATATATTGAATTTCTCTTGAGATTTTAGGTAAGGCCCCTAATTTCTAAGGCTGAGCAAAATCGGATTTCCGATCCAGATTTAGAATCCGGACCGGATATCCGATTTTAAAATTCTTGAATTTTTTTATCCAGATCCGATCCAAATAAACCGGATATCCGATATTCCAGTATCCGAATATCTAGGTATCCGGTTTTCAAAATCTGGATTTGATCCAGTTTAAAAATAAATAAAAATAGTAACGGTTTCAAATTTTCAAGGATAACTTTTAGTGTTTCCATTTCATCATTTTTGTTTCGCAACTAAATGAAATGATTCATCAAGGAAATGATATTATCTCGACTAAAAACCAACTAATATTTTGTGGGAGGAATTATAATATCAACAAGAAAGAGAGTAGAGAATGGCGAGATTACAAAGGCGACTCGGCGGAAATGAGAAATTATATCGACTAAAAATACATCCAATAAGTACATTAAATAAAGATTAAAAAACAACAGAGAAAGAGTATTTTTTTTACTTTTGTTTCCTAATTTTTTCTTTTTTAATAGTTTTGTAAAATTAGGATCGGATTCGGATATCCGGTTTTCAAAATTTCTCAATCCATGTCCGATCCATTTTAATCGGAAAAAATCGGATCCGATATCCAATTTAAATCAGATATTTGGATTTTTGTTATTTCGGAAAACGTATCGGATTCGATAAAAAATTTGTCTCGAATTTTTTTGCTCAGCCCTACTAATTTCACTTTTGTAGAACTAATTGGGTCTAATTACTAAAATTAAAACTTAATGGGTTTAATTTCAGGATTAGCAAAAGTAAAGGGGTTCAATTATCACTTTTGTGCTTTACAATCTGTTTATACTGAAAGTAATCTACTAGTTACCAAATCCACCCATAATTTTTTGAAGTATGATTTAGGTGACTTGACCAATATGATTTGTAATTGTTTGGTAGAAAACCGAGATAAAACTAATTTAGTTAGATTTAAAAGACACTGTTTAATTTTTCGCAATTGCTAAATTCCGCACACTTTTTTACTTAATCCCGCACATTTTGCCCTAATATTCTTTAACTATCCTTCATCATAAAAAAAAAACTGAAAAGAGTTATCTCCCCTTTCCTCTCACAAACCTAACCAATTCACTAACAATTCGACATTATGAATCATAATTTGTACATACCACACGGGATTTCACCGTTTTATTAATCATTTTATTAAAACCATCTTTTAATTAATTTAATTAATGTTAATTTTTTATCAAAAAAAGAGTTATTTTTACAATTAGGGTACCAGAAGCACTAATTTTCTTGGAATGTCGATGCTCCGTGTTTCAGTCCCCGCAACATGCAAGTTGACAGGAAGAAGCAATCAGTGATTGTGCTTTGAATCACTTATGCGCAACTAGGAAAGAATTCACATTTTTTAATTGCTAATTAAATTGGCTAATTAATTGTTCAACAAATATGAAAACCTAAAATGGTGTTCGTCTATATTCAGCGGCGAATTTTTCGATCTGTCGTCGCTTGAGTATGGTTGGCGAAGGGGAATTTGAGAGGTTTGGTGATTGAGACTTGGGAGGGATGAAGGGGGATTTGACAAGTTTTTTGGGTGAAAAAATGAGAAGGGTACACTCGGGATAAGAGGAAAAAATGTGTAGGATTAAGTAAAATGTCGTGCGGGATTTAACATATCCCTAATTTTTTTATCTTCTGATAAATAAATTAACTTGCTCATTTTTTTTCCACCAACTCAATTAAGTTTATTTCAATGGAGCTTATCTAGTCTTCATAATTTATATTATTATTAGTTGAGTGAATTCACTAATGTCTTACACTAATTCATTCGAGTTTTAAATCTATTCAGATCTACTTCATTAATTTTCACGTGAAAATTAATACAATACAACTATACAAGCACATGTACATAAAACTTCAAGCAAGTTTAATCTTTCGGTAAGTAAGAAATTGAGGTTATGATTCTTACCAATATTATTCATTTATTATTCTTAACCTATTTACAAGAAAATGTACAAATGAAAGATAAAATAATGAAAGAATAAGTCAATAAACCTAGTTAATTATCTATACATTGTCCCCTATAAAATTAAAAGAGTTTACTAGCAAACTCTTCTTTAGGACTTCCATCCTCATTTAGCCAAGAACATCTTGATTCATCCACAAAATCCCTAAGCTCGGATACACTTCTTCCCAATTTCAAAGCCATTTTTATTTCAAACAATTCCCCATTTTCTCTTTTACTTAAATCACCCTCTTCAACATTATTCTCAACACTTTCTTCTAACAAACTAAAAAATCCAGCACAATTCCTATACATCTCAAACACCATCCCTACTTGTCCACCATGTTGTACACTATTCACCACACTAGCCATAGACCCGGCCGCGGCCGCCATGATCCCGGCCCACGGCCCGCCAAGACCCGAAAAAGCCGAAGACACGGCCGCAACCCCCATTAGTGTTGGACCCATTTTGGCTAAGATTTTATTAAACTTTAATGCTTTGTTCCCTAGTCTAATATAATCCTTTTTGTCCCTTCTTTCTATAACTCCTACAATATCTCTCATTTCCTCCTCTAAATCCTTACTCCACCCATTAGTATTATTATTAATCCCATCATTATTAACTCGAACTAATGACGGTTTATGACTCGAATTAGGCCACCAAACCGCAGGCTTAAGCGTCTCAGGGTATTTATCAAGCATGGCACCTAAGAGCGGAAGAGGGTACGCTCTATCCAAAGCTAAGACCTTCGCCATAGCGTCTTCAACGTATTTATCATTGACGGTGTCGAGTGCAAGTTGGGTTTGGATGTCGGTTCGTAGTTGCTTAAACAACCTAACCGCAGTCCGTTGTTCCTCAACTAATTGAGAAGGTTGGATTTTGTTCATAAGCAATACTACACCAGTTGCTGCTGAAAAGAGTAATACCGAAGACATCTTCAACGGTAATGTGTGGTCGCCACCCATGCTAGCTACACCCGCCATGGTTGTGGCCGTTAACGTGATCATGTTTAGTGAGTTTAATAATAATGCATTCCAATTCTCACGTTGTTCACCAACGTTTTGGTGCATCTCAATTCTATCTAGGACCGATTCGAGCACAATGTGGAGCTTAAGAATCGTCTTTGTCGCGATATTAGTTGTGTTCTCCAATGGAAGTTGTATAGTTTTTGTGGTTTTCTTGTTGATGAAGTTGGTGTTTGATCGATTTTGCTCTCTCGAGCTAGATCTTTTATCTAATGGAGATAATTGTGGAGCTGATACTGCGGATCTAATTGTCGTCCGACGGTTATTACATATTTGCATTGTTTGGTAAGGTAGCCTCGTAAGTACTGTCATAGATGAAAAAGAATGTAAAACAACCATAGCGTAACAATTATATGTTATTTGTGTTACAAAGTGTTTAGACTCGATATATAAATAGGCTGGTCGATGTAAGCTCTTAGTCAGAACTTGGTTGTTTTAATTTGAATGATGAGGATGATTTTATTGTTGTAGGTTTAGATGAAGAATTATTATGGAGTTATAATGAAGGTGGCCTATTATATATAGCAATGCAAAGTTGGAAGATGTTGACCGGTGACATGAAAGGAGCCAAGGTGGTTGCTTTGACTAGGCACATAGAATGTTAGAATGGACCTTTTCGTACATTAATTTTTGTTCTCAAGCCTTGACCTTTTGCATACGCCATGCGATCATCTACGACACATTCCGATCAAACCTGTTAAGTCATTATCATTAGGAGCTATTCTCCTACTATAAGAGCTTGTAGTCGATTGGTCAGGTTAACTAAAGGGTTTAATTTGGTGGCTAACATCCCCCATATACTAAAACAGTAGGTTAATTCACAATTTTAAAAAAACTGTAAATCGTTTTTCTTACTTTCATGACAAGAAAATTGAGAAAATTTGAATCATTTGCTTTGTTGTATAAAAATATTTTTGTAAAATTACATTTCAGTACATTACTCAATTCTATTGGATTAATTTTCAGTTTTAATTTTTTTATTCTTAAAACAGAGAAAAATGAACAATTAATGAGATACCACTATTACATAAATATCTTATTAAAAATAAAATAAATATAACGGTAATTTATTGCACGTGTTCTAAACTAGTTATACATTATAACTGTCATGCATAGTTAAGCTCGACTCGTGTTATTAATGGTTAAGTAAATTAATAGTTTTCTTGTTAGATTGGTTTTAATGGGTCAAAACTATTCTACTAGCTAATTGTTCCGGTTTTGTATAATAGCACAAGACATTAATAAGTTAATAAATTGTTGTGTCGATCAATATTGTATTTATGCTATTACGAATCATAATATTATATTTATATTATATTAGGCTCCTCACTCGAATGCCCATTGCGCTTGACTAGTGGTTAGTGCACATGCCCCATAACATGTGATGAAATTTCACTTCGTGAGATATTGGAGGTTGCTAGGATTTGAACTTGTGACTTCTAGTCATACTGGCCCTGATACCATAACAGATTAACCATTTCAACCAAAACTTTAAGATCATGGTTGAGACCCAACTATTATATTTATATCCTATTGTAGACTATCCACCTTCCTGTGGGCTAGTACAAGGGCATTTTTCCCTTACTCGGTATATTCCATCTGCAAACCATACAAAACTATTAGGGATAATTCCCATGGTACCCCTGAGTTTTGAACAAATTCACGTGGTACCCAAGTTTTTAGGAATGTGTCCATGGTACCCCCAAACTTTCCAAAATGTGCACCATCTACCCTTACATTTTTTTCTGTTATCACGGTGTTAACTCCCCAAAATTTCCCCTCCATATCTTTACATTTTCCCTCTCATTTATCTCATAAAGTACAGTCTCTCACTTCCCCATAACAATTAACGACTCCCTCCAAAATCAATCACATCAACCACCATAACCCCCAATCCTCTGCTCCATTTTCATCAAATATACTTTCATCATCTAGGGTTTTCTTTGGTTTACTCATCACTTTATTCTGGATCTTCTTTTTCAGGTAATCTTCTATTTTTCCAGGTATTTAGGGTTTTCTTTCGAGGAAACGCATAATCATCAACTTTTTTTTTTTGTGATTTACTCGCACCTAAATGAAGTTTTTATGTTTAATCTTACTTGCATGTAGGTAGTTGTTAGTCTGTGATTTTTAATTATGGTATTTTGTTGTGTTTTTCTGAGTTTTTCAATATATAGGCTGTTTGTTGGTTTGATGATCAAGGTTTTTCAATTCAATAAATTAGGGGTTTTGACTGATTTGTGACTATATGAGTATAATTATAAGGAAATTAAGAAATTAAAGGGTATTGTTGTCTGTTGAATCATGTCTATGTATTTTTTCTAATTGTTGGTTTGAAAATGGTAGGATGGAGGCTGCGTTTTGGTTGCAATGTCACTTTAAGGAGAAAGCCTTTGATTATGCTATTTATGATGTGGACTTTATACAACTCCTTGATGTTATTGCTGAACTTGAGGTTGTTTCTTTGAAACAACAAGTATTGCTTCCTCCAGTGTATGACATGTATTACAGAGGGAGAAATGATACTAAGAAGTATATTAAGGATGATGGTGATTTATTGAGAATGTTTTGGGATTATGAAAACTTAGATACAATTGACGTGTGGATTGAGGAGACAGATAGGCCAATTAAAGAGTTTGGGTTAGCGGCAGATCTAAAGAGGTCAAGAATGGAGGAAGAAAAAAGGAAGAAGAATGAGGAGATGGAGAAAAACAGAGTGGAGAGTGAAATGGAAGATGATGTTTTGGAAGTTGAACCTTTGGCAATTGAAGTACCTGTCGTGGATGTGGAGACTAATGAGACTGTGTTTGTTAGAGTGTATGAGTCTCAAGAGTTAGCTAATCAATCAAACCAAAACTCAACAACTCAAGTACCTGAATCTCAAACAAACTCTATTCCATCTCAATCAAACAAAAACCCTACTCCAAGTGAAGAAATTCCTGAAAGCCAAACAAACCCAATTCCAACTGGCCATGACAGTCAAACAAACCCTACTCCCCCAATTCCAACTGACCATGAAAGTGAAGAGATACCTGATAGTCAAACAAACCCAATTCCAACTAGCCATGACAGTCAAACAAACCCTACTCCAACTCAATTTACACAAAACTGCCCAACTGCTAACAGATTTACCACTGAACATGAAACTGCCCCTGAATGTACCCCAAACTTGTCTCAACTAAATAAACAAAAGACTAAAACAAAGCAAAAAATTCCTAAATCAACTGCTAAGAGAAAAGGGGTTTATACTTCACATTCTAAGTCAAGAACTTGTCAAAGTGATGTTGAGCTTAATGAGATAAGGAGAGGAAGGGGTCAGAGAAGGTGTGAGCCAGTAAATGCTGGATTGGATGATGATGAAGGTGAAGAGAGTAATGAGGAGGATGACAAAGATTACTCTGCCACTGATGAAGAGAGTGACATAAGTGAATATAGTGAAGGTAGTGAGGATGAGCAGTCTAGTATGGAGCAAGATCCTAGTGAAATGCATCCATTTGATAAAGTAACAGTTGAAGAAGCAGAGGAAGGGGATCACCATTTAGAGAACACTTATAAAAATGGTAGAATGTATGTACCTCAAAGGTGGGGTGAGATTAAATTGAGGACTTGGTTCTTATTCCCATCCAAGGCTGAATTTCTGTTAGTTCTATCTGACTACTGCATTCAAGAAGGGTTTAATGTTATAGTCATCAAATCTGATAAGTTGAGGTACACAGCTGAATGTAGTGGAGAGCATTGCACTTGGAAGATTCATGTGTCCAGAATTCCTGATAAGTTGACTTGGGCAATAAAGACAATGAATGGTGAACATAAGCATTGCCATTTTCTGAAGAGAAATCCCATGGCAACAACAGAGTGGATGGCTTCTAAATTAGAGGATGAATTAACAGCAAATCCTCATATGCCAGTGAAGAGTATGTCTGACTTGTTAATGAGTAAGTTTGGGATTAATGTGGCTGTTAGGACAATGTATAAGGTAAGAAGTGTAGTTGTTGACAAGGTGTTTGGGGGACATGAGGAAAGTTATAAATTTCTACCTGCTTATGCTGAGATGATCAAGACAACCAACCCTGGTTCTTGGGCACTTGTTACATGGCAATCCCCTTATACTGACAGATTGACCTATTTCAAGGGGATGTTTGTTAGTTTTTCAGCTTGGACAAAGGGCTTCTTGAGAGGTTGTAGGCCAATAATAGGAGTAGATGGTTGTCATTTAAAGGGTAGGTTTAAGGGAATGTTATTGTCTGCATTGTCTCTAGATGGCAACAATAACTTGTTCTGCATAGCTTATGCTATTGTTGGTAAGGAATCAACTGAGACATGGAGCTATTTTTTCAGAAATTTGAGAATTTCATTTCAAAAGGAGGGTTGTACTAAGTGGGACTGGACTTTCATAAGTGACAGAATGAAAGGTGTTGAGAAGGCTTTACAAAAAGAATTCCCTACTGCCACAAGAAGAATTTGTGCTCAACATCTGTACACCAATTTCAAGGACAAATGGGGAGGGCCTGCCTATCATGATCTGTTTTGGATGGCTGCTAATACAACATCAAAATTTGTCTTCAATAAAGCAATGTCACGTATAGGCAGGCTTTCTAGAGAAGCTGTTGATTACTTGTCCAAAGTTCCCCAGCAGTGGTCTAAACAACAATTTGATCCACTTGTTGCTTGTGATCATAATACCTCAAATTTTGTGGAGTCTTTTAATGCGCTGATTAATGAACTGAGGGATAAACCAGTTCTTGTATTGATGGAAGGCATCAGACAATATTTTATGGCCAAGATAGCTGAAAGAATTGATAAGGCTGAGGCTATGCAACCCTATGGTCCAACCCCATATGCAAAGGCTGTGATTGAGTCTAACTGCTCAGATTCAAGGCATTGCAGAGTAATAAAGGCAGGAGGTGGAGAATATGAGGTGGTGGAAGGTACCACAACTGCTTTTCCAGTTAACTTGACAGCTGAAACATGTTTGTGTGGGGAATGGCAGGTGACTGGGATACCATGTAAGCATGCATGTAGGGCCATCTATCACAACAAACAAGAACCAATGGAATATGTGAATGCCTACTTCTCTGGGATGTGTTATAAATTAAGTTATAGCAATGTCTTGCACCCTATGCCTGATAAGGAACAATGGCCTGAGTTTCAGTTTCCTATGGTCCTGCCACCACTGCAACAGAGAGCAGCAGGAAGGCCAGCTAGACAAAGGAAGAGAAGGCATGATGAACCCAAGAGAAAGATGGGCAAAAGGTCTACCACCATCACATGCTCTATTTGCAAGTCCTTGGGACACAATGCAAGATCATGCCAAGGTGGCCCAACAGCAAAGAAAAGAAGGACAGATGGTGCATCAACTTCAACAAATCAACCTCCAATTTGATTGAGAAGTAATGGTGGTAACATTTTATTTAGGAACCTTTTATTTCATGTCAAACTAATAATGAAAACTTTGGGTATAAGTTTTCGTAGGAGTTGTAATTGACATTATAAACATCAGTTATGTTTGTAATGTCAAGTCCAACTTCTAAGTAAGATTTTTTTGGGTTATTAGATGATGAAATGCTTAGAATGTTAGATTGCCATTTTTTGGGTTGTTCAAGGGTGAACTTTAATCAGTATAAATCAGTCGGGTGGTTTAGTTTTTGGACAGTAGTTTTAGTTAAATGATGAACTTGATATGTCAGTTTGGTCTGATGTTGTAATTTTTTGGGCAAAACTCTCGAACGACAATATCTATAATGCATGAAAGTAGTTTTAAGCTTGCATAAATCTTCAATTTTGATATTACATTGCTAGTAAACTTATTTATATTACACTTATTTCATTATAATATAAACTAGAAACACATACATGATTATGAATGTTTTCAAACTAAGTTGAAACATTTTCGATAAATCTACTACTTCTCTTTTTAAGTCACAAATAATAGTTGTTTGTTCCTTCAACTTCTTCTTCAACTCTTGTATGGCAATATGAACTTGTTGACCTTCATCTCCATTGTCTTCATTATTCTGTTTGCACCATTGAAAGCATTCACATTCATCACATTTGTAGTACAATCTTGAAGGGTTTGCTGCCAAAGGTCCGGATGACCTTATGTTGAATCTTTTTTTACATTTAGGACAATTTTTGTTATCCAATTGAACTCCTTTTGAACTTGATCTTGAACTGGATGATGTTTCCATGCTAGTATGAATGTGTTTTTAGTAGTGTTCTGAATGTTTTGTGCTATCAAAGTGAACACCAACTACCTTTTAAATGGAATAAATCAGCCCAACGGATAGTTTTTTCTAGCCGTTACAAGTTATCAGGGGTATATTGTGCACATATCTCAAATCTCAGGGGTATTTGGTGCAAGTAATAGTTAGTTATAGTTAGTTGTAAAACTTCAAAAATTTGTTACACTAACTAATTTTCCCCCCAAAAAGTCAACAAGTCAATACATTTTTCTGCCGTTACCAATATTTGACAGAGTTAACCCCTAAGGGTAGATGGTGCACATTTTGGAAAGTTGGGGGGTACCATGGACACATTCCTAAAAACTTGGGTACCACGTGAATTTGTTCAAAACTCAGGGGTACCATGGGAATTATCCCAAACTATTAATGGAAAGGAAAAGAAAAATAATCCAGTGCACTAAGCCCCAGTGGTGAATCTTGGGGGGCTAGCAGGGGAGCTCGCCCCACCCGCCGGATGAAATTTTCGAAGTTTCTACTTAAATTTTCGAAGTTTTTCACGTATATCTAATGTAATTAATTAGCCGTTCGCCCCTCTAAAAATCTTCTCCCCTATCTTCAAATCCTGGCTTCGCCACTGCCAGACCCTACCCACCCCAAACCCGAATCTGGTATGAATTAAGGTTAGGCTTGAGCCATTTATACCTAGGCTACTACTGCGTGCTTTCCTCGCGTGCTAGTCAGAGTCAGATCGCCCAGTCCAAACCCATCCTTGAGTCGGTTTAACCTAATTAAACCAATTTTTAACTTAAGAGTCATGTTGGGGTGGAATATATTTTATTAGTCTATTATATTAGTTATAATGTAGCATTTGAACAAATTAGTAAATGGATTTTGAATTCTTTTTTACTATCTATTATTCAATTTTGAATAGAACTAAGAATTGAAGTTATAACTTTTTTTTTGTTGCATCCATTGAATTTGCTGCATGTTTTGACTTTGAATTGATATGAATGTTTACTTATCTTACATTTCCGTAAATTTAGTTATGACATAAGGAATGATGAATGCTTTTACAATTCAATTATTTTGTTTTTGTAATAATGTTGAAAGTTGATGTACTTTGCCGAAAGATTATCACTCTAGCTAGCTCAGTGTAGTTGCATCCAAATTTTTCTTTCAACAGTTTTGACTTTTCTAAAAATAAAATAAAATCAACATTCCTTGATAAGTAATAATCTCAAAAAGGAAGATTTCTTTTGGCTTGATAACCACGGTATGACGATTAATTAACGAGAAATAAGCAAGTCAAAGTGTTAATTAGACACTTATCATGATTACAAGCTTTATATTTGACAGTTTTAGTGTGAAATCAATGGGATACTATTTTATCCCATTTGTTGGCTAATTTGAATTATTTGGGGTATGCATGCAATGATGCAAGTTATAAAAGAAAAGTGATAGTCAATCTCATATAGCCTTTTATGATTTTATTGGAGAGGAAATTTATGATATTTTAATTTAAAGAATCTCTAGGGGTAGAATAAAAAAGAGAAATCGAAGAAGTCATCCGATAAACTTTGCCATTATAATCACACTAGGTTTTTCAGCAGAACTACCCTTATAAATTATAATCGACATGACAAACGACTTCATATATGACATTTAGTTTTGGCAGATGCGTAAGACGGTTTTACGCTAAGGTAATATAAATTTGATCTAAATATAACCGTGTTAATGAATAAAAGTAATTGTTAAAAAAACTTATTTTATAATAAATTGGTATGAAATCGCCTTACGTAAGTATTTGTGTATATAGGGTTACTTGAGTAAATTTTAGTATACTCTAATTGACTTAATAGTAAACAATTAATAAAATCTACTTAGCCATGAAATAGATGTTATTTGTACCGCATGCATGCAGTACCCATTAACCAAGTCAGAGATCATATTCACGACCTGAGTTAAAATTTCGTCAATATTTTATGTCCTTCTAAGACTCTTTAAACACACAAAAAACACTAATAACATTAATACTTACCCCCTTTATGTAAATTATTTATTTATCTTTAATAATGTATAACCCAGGAATAAAAATAATGAACAAATGAATGAGACCATGGAGTATATTTTTATAGGAAGTAGGAACCATTTTAACCTACTTTGAATTATGTAAGTATATGAACTAAACACAAATTAATTTGAATCAAATTTCACAATTTACAGTAATTCGTAAATGATTTCTCTATGATGTTAGGAGCAATGTAACTGAACAAATTGTTTAATTGCAGTGCATGGTGAGTTATCTATGCATTAGTTTGTAGGACTACATATGTTTACCAATTAGTTATTGACTTGGAATTGTATGTAGACCTGTGCACTGGAATTGAATAGGAGTTTGATTTAAGACTTTTGACAATGATACTCGAATTTATATGTGTGGTTTTGTTAGGTTTTCAGGTGTCTTTGCACTAACACTTGTCTTCCATAACAACTTACCAACTTCATAAACTAGTACGGAGTACTTCTCTTCAGAAGTTTTCATATTTCCGATTTTTCAAGGGCACGTGTTAATAAGATGATTATGGAAACATTGAATCAAAAAATATTGAGCCGTTCAAAATTTTTCATGAAATTTTTTCTAATTAAACTCACTAGTACTTCTATTACAGAGTAATTCTTTGGAGACGTATTACAATTTAGGCACAATGACGATGTAACGAATTGAGTATTTACTACACATTTCTAATCCTATGCAATATGCAATTATATCCTTTCCCTATTAGGAGACATATTATATATGTGTAGTATATATATAAATATAATCTCACAAGTTTAGTCTATAATCTTCTTCTATCACCATAAGCTATTATAAATTTAACTCTCTCTACAAATATAATGTCTTCTATAATAAGGTCTCAGTTTCCAAATCGCGAAAACCGCCGACCGTCACGTCAAAATACATCCATGCAGCCAAGACTTAATGCTCCAGGAAGTAGTTTTGCAAATCCCGCCTTCGTTAATCCAGCTATGATGCCTTTTATGAACCCTATGGCGCCTCCTGTTTATCCTTACCCGGGTATACCCTTTGTTGCACCGGTTCCGTTTCATCCTGCATTGGATTTCGGGCTATATTCCGAGATAATGAAACAGATTGATTATTACTTCAGTTACGATAATCTAGTTAAAGACGTGTATCTGCGTAAGAGAATGGATAATGATGGATGGGTTCCTATCGGTTTAATTTCAAATTTTACTAGGGTTAAGAATTTGACGAATGACATACGTCTAATATTAGATGCTGTGAGGCCCTCGATTGTAGTCGAAGTAGAAGGTAATAAAATCAGGAGACGAAATGATTGGAAGAATTGGATAGTACCATCCTCCGTCCAATTCCCATCCTCTTAAGCATCACATAGAGCTTCGAATTTGCTGATATTTATACAAATAAATTATCTTATATTGTAAAACCGTCTCACACAAGATTTACTAATCTTAATAAATACTCGGTATATTGAACAATAGGAATGGTTTCATACTTTTTAGCTAATACTTGGCACCCGAGTTTGAACCTCTTTAATATTTAGGGTTATGTTTGTGTTGGATAACTTCGTTTATTTGGTTATTTAATTCTTAAATGTTCTCAATATGAAAAATAAATTGCAATTATGAAGAAAGTTCATCATTCTCTCTTGTTTTACGCAATTATTGTGTTGGTGTTGGTTCACTTTGGTTGGAATGATAGAATACCTATTAAAATACACTTTAGTACGGATTACTACGTGCTTATAGACCTAATCAATGAGATTGTTTAGATTCTAACCACTAGTAAATTTTCTTTAACGACATTAATATATTTTCAGTTTGAGATTAGGCTAAAAAATTTGCTGTCTATTTTCAGTTGAATTAGGTACCAGATGGCCAAGGACCAATAGGATAAATAATTAAATAAATCCACGATAGCTCAATTCTCACATCGTATGATTAAACAAATATTTAAGAGGATTGTTGTCATCCTGATTTAGAGGAGGGAGTACTTAATGACGGCTCAAATCATATTCAATAATACTGTGAGATGTAGATCTAGATACGGAGTACAAATTAGAAGCCATTCCAATCCAATTATGAGCAAATATGGAGTTAACTTCATACCTCTATGGTATTAGAAGTCATTCCAATCCATTTCAATACTTTGAACCAAACGCCCCGAGGTCCATATATTATAGTCATATTCTATTATGCCCCTCACTTGAATGTTCATTGGGCTTGAAAAGTGGTTAGTGCACAGGCCCCCCATACCATGAGCTGGGTTTTCCATTTGGTTAGTGGCGTAATATCCCTCTTTTTGAACCTGAAACTTTAATGGCCATAACTTGTGCTTATGAGCTCAAAAAATGACAATTCTTTTTATTCAAAATGACCGTCTTTACAAGGACTGCAATTTGAAAAGAAATAATTGCATTGAACTCGGGGGTAAGAGTTCTATATATGTCAAAGTTTTTTTATATCTCTTGGCCGCGTGAGACTAGCAACAACATTTGGTTGTTTTGACTTCTTGACAATAACTTATAAAATCAACATTTTTTTTCAAATTGTAGCTCTCGTAAAGACAATTACTTTGATAAAAGAATCGTCTAAAGTGAACTCGTAAAGACGAGTTATAGTCATTCAATGCTCGCTTTATTTGAAATAGAAGGGTATATAACGCGCGAAGTTACAAACCTCGTGAGTACGAGGCTACGAGGACACTTGGAATTTTCCGCTAATAAAAATTTTGGCCATAGAAGCTAAAGAGAAATTTTCTTATATTATCTATATTTTCAACAATAAATTTCTATATATAGCCGTTAATTTTAAAGAGATTGCAACATTATTTCTTCATTTTTTTTCTTAGTAAAAAAAAAGTCTTTTCCTAACAAACCCTCCTCAATATTGTCTTCATAAGGTAACTCATAAACTCAACACAACATTATTATCAATCTTTAACCTAGTTGTAACAAAGGCTAATGAAGAAAAGTATTATTGCTTATAGTCTCTATCTTAGAACAAATCAAAGAACTCAGAATTTTACTTCACCCTCATATATTGAACATTGAAAAGACCTAGCCATGAATAATTGAATAATTGAATAATTGAATAATTGAATAATTGAATAATTGAATAGTGGTGGACCTTATGATGTACTAGTACACAAGGAATGAATAAGTCTAAACTCCAAACCAAGGCTAAGTCAAAAACAAAACAAAAAAGAATTATAAATTTGGTCAACAATTTCAATGTTGACCCATTTTTCTTCTTTAGGATCCCATACTATATAAATAACATTCCTCCACCTTTCTTACTCATAATTCACAAAACCAACCTTCAAAAAAACTAACTTTTCTCACTAAAAACACCAGAAATAGAACACAAAAAAGAAAAAGAAAAAGGGAGATTTCGTATTCTCATACAAAATTTAATCATGGTTTCATTACAAGCTTGCGCAAACCTCTCGTTATCCACAAATCATCTCTTTTCTACTCGAAAACCACGAATTTCGAACGTAAATCAGCCCACAACTTACCTAAAGAAACCCATGATTGTTGTTCCAAAGCTACCAAGTATTGATCTTACCAAAAACGTTGTCATTGAAGATATAAACGGAGTTAAGACGATTAAGTCTAGCCCTAAAAATATGGCAAACAGTAAAAAAGACGACGTAAAAATCAAGCTTTACGCGATTTTAGAGGCGATTTCTGATAGAATAGAGATGCATAACAACGTTAAAGAGCAACGTGAGAATTGGAATTCGTTGTTGTTGAACTCCATTAACATGATCACATTAACCGCGGCAACAATGGCGGGGGTTTCAACCATGGGAGAAGATAACTTGGCGTTGAAGGTATCTTCCGTAGTGTTATTCACAGCTGCGACAGGATTGCTTTTAATTATGAACAAGATTCAACCTTCTCAGCTAACCCAAGAGCAAAGAAATTCGGTTAGGTTGTTCAAACAGCTTAAAACCCGGGTCGAGACTACAATGTCGGTAGGGAACCCGACCCGTTTAGACGTTGGCGGGTTTATGGAGCAAGTATTGGCGTTGGATAGAGCGTACCCGCTTCCCTTATTGGGAGCGATGCTCGAGAAATTCCCTGAGACGTTCGAGCCGGCAAGATGGTGGCCTACAAGGAAACCATCAACTTTGAATAAAACGACGTCGTTTGAGAGTAATGGATGGAGTAAAGAATTGGAGGAGGAAATGAGGGACATTGTTGAAGTGATTGAGAAAAAGGACATTGTGGATTATGTTAGGCTAGGTAACAAAGCTTTGAAATTAAATAAAATGCTGGCTGTTGCCGGACCGGTTTTGACCGGGATTGCGGCCGTTGGGTCGGGTTTTGCGGGCCATGGGGCTGTGTGGGGCGGGGTGGTGGCGGCCGTGGCCGGGTCAATGGCTGGTGTGGTGAACACAATTGAGCATGGTGGGCAAGTAGGTATGGTTTTTGAGATGTATAGGAATTGTGGAGGGTTTTTTAATCTTTTAGATGAGACAATTGAGTCAACTTTAGAAGAAAAAGATTTGGGAAAAAGAGAAAATGGAGAATTGTTTGAGATGAGAATGGCTTTGAAATTAGGAAGAAGTTTATCAGAATTAAGGAATTTGGCTGATAAATCAAGAAGAAATAATGGAGGGTTTGTCGATGAATTTGCTAGCAAACTCTTTTGATAATTAAACTAGGGTACGTACTTAGATGTAATTATTGGTATTCTTACATTCTTTTATTTGTTTTGATCATGTACAATTGTACATAGATCTAATTAGAGAGTACATATATAGAGTTAGAGATTAATTCATTCTTTCATATGTTAGTTAATTATAAACACGTAGCTAGATTAAATTACATTAAAATGATGTAAATTTTTGAGATTATTGTGTATAGTTTCGAGCTTTATGAGTTCTTAATTAAGAATTAATTTGAACATCCCCATATAGTATAAGAATAAGTCTATTTAATTAGTCTTTCTTTCAAAATACACACACTAGATAAGAAAACAAAATGAAAAGTTATCTTATTATAATATAAGATTTCATTAAGATATACTGTTTTCAATAAATTGTAAACTTTTCATTATACTAAAACTGTAATATTTTCATTTCAATGATACAAACAATAATACTTTCATTAAAATATAATATAACTATCCTCGGTATAATACAAAATTATAAATGATTATTAATAGCTTCATAACCACAAAAGTTCTTAAACTATATTGTGAAATTTATAACATAATACAATTCGATTCATGTTAAAAAAAAAACTGTTTTCATTAAAATATAAAATTTATAAGTTGTTTGATTAGTTTTATCTTTTCAATTATTTTTCCTAAATCAAATTGTGATTAGGATGGAAAATCTAAAATATAATTATTTTCCATTTAAAATTTAAATGTATAATTCACTGAAAAATAACCTCAATATATATCGTGCATTGCACATTAAAAAATAATCTCAGTATAATTCACTGAAAAATAACCTCAATAACGTCAATTTATGGCCAAATATTTGTGGTTCGTTTGTTAAATTTGTTGCTCAAAGCAATTTTGATCTATATCACCAATGATTGCAAATTGATTTTAATGGGCTATTACTTTATAAAACTGTTTTCATTAATTTTGGGTTGGATAGAATATTTGTCTATTATAACAGATTGTTTGATTAATTAGATAGGGCGAATATGAATTACTATTATTTATACAATATTTCACATAATGTTATTGATAGTATGCCTTATATTCCCTCCATAATCCAATCCATTAGTAACACTTATTTTTAAGTTTTTTTTGAGTCAAGACTTTGAC
Source organism: Heliosperma pusillum (assembly GCA_022085475.1). Classification (NCBI taxonomy): domain Eukaryota; kingdom Viridiplantae; phylum Streptophyta; class Magnoliopsida; order Caryophyllales; family Caryophyllaceae; genus Heliosperma; species Heliosperma pusillum. The sequence goes on along the minus strand of JAIUZE010007321.1, from coordinate 741 downwards.
CGTACATTTCGTTGGTTAGACATGACCTTTTTTTAACAGTAAATATAATGAAAGATTTTTCATAAAAAATCTAAATAAATTAGTTTCATCCTTCAAAATTTCGCATGTTTTTCTATATTTACGGCCAACGTTTATAAAGGTTGACCTCTATAAAATTAATGTTACCATTGGATGCAGGCATTATTTTAAGAAAAATTTGAAGTATATAACATTAGCGTTCACTTTTTAACTATTATATTATTTTTTGATAATATCACGGGTTTTAGCACTTAACAATTCAACTAAATCATTTTAAACGAACACAGGTCACAATCTTCATTTTGTTTTGTTTGAAACTAACAATTTGTACTAAATGAAAAAGGGTCCAAATTTTTATTTTCAACGTGCATGAGTCAAATTTTTCAGTTTGTCTATGCACGAGTTTAACTAAATGAAAAACAGGTTTAACAATTTTCACGGTTTGAAACTATTCAACCCGTGCAATTTTAATAATTTTGTTTTATATATCATCCGAACAATTTTTGTTCATATATTAGTCGTGTTTGTATGAAGTCAACAGAGTAACAAGTCAAAGTAGAAACTCAAGTGTAGAGTCTATTGATCGAATACGAAAGAGGGGGGGGGGGGGAATTGAGTATTAAAAACTAGCCCCACTTTTTCGATTTATATAATGTGTAATTAATTATTTGATCTTATGAATTAAAATCAACTAATTAATTAATCAAAGTAAGCGCGAATAAC
>JAIUZE010007318.1:0-20941 GCA_022085475.1 Heliosperma pusillum | reverse complement strand
CAGTAATTGATTCCAGAGCCGTAATATTCTTCCCTCTATGCCTAAGAATCCATCCTTCATCGTCCTGATCATCCATAGCATTATTCAGATCCAGCTCTTGGATACCAGTTAATTCCCCCATCATTTAGACTTCCTCGCATCCGCTGATTGTGGTCCATTTTGTTTTTAGAAATATCCTCATTATTTTGATTTTTCCTGGTAGAATTAATATCAATATCTAGTTTATTGGCAGTATTTGTGATTTTCTGGTATTTTTTTGGTGTTGATCGTGCCATTATTGATCCCTAAACTGATTGCCTTATTTTCAGAGATTTTTTTTCTCTCTCATGATTATGCAGGATATTTTTTTGCCAATGAAGTTTGAGATTGAATTCGTCACATCGCTTTAAAACTTTAGATTAATTGGTGAGGCATTCATCAAAGGAAGTGTCATGGACGCTAAAATCATCCACAAACACTTCCATTGTTTTCTCAATCATGTCGGAGAAAAGGGTCATCATGCACATTTGAAAGGTAATGTTGCATTGCAAAGCCCAAACGATATTCTCGTGTAAGAGAAAACCCTGAATGGACAAGTAAAGTTTTTTCTTGGTCATCCGAGTGTATGGGAAATTGCAAAAACCGCGAATGACCATCGAGAAATTCGCAGAGAAATGTGTGTCGTATCTCGACCACTATTTCCAACTAATTCCCATGGACGTTATTTGCCGGGCTGTCCTCCAAAACCCCGAGGATCGAGTGAGCGACTGAAGCGGACACGATCTTCGTCTTCTTACAAGAGGAAAAATAGATTTGATTTTTAATCTTTTTGATTCAAAAAGCAATTCATCTACCACATGCCGAATCCCAGCCTTAGCTTTAGACTTCGGGGAGAAAAAACAAAAAAAGCGTGCGAGCAAGTTTGGGCTCTGTTCCAAAGACTTGGGAGTGGTGCACTATACATTCCAACATTTGGTATATGTAAGGTAAGAGGAAATGATCCTTTATTGTGGTGGCATTAAGTTTACGAAAGTCAATGCACATACGCCAACCGGTGACGGTCCTAGTGGACAAGAGCGCTCCGCTCTCCCCCTCTACAACCGTCATCCCCCATTTCTTAGAGATAACTTGGACCGGGCTAACCCATTTACTCCCAATTGTTTCCTAGATAAGGCCGACATTACGTAATTTGTCAATTTCATTAATTACTACTTCCTCTATTTTAGGGTTCACATAGCGTTGGGGCTCAATGGAAGGATAAGTGCCTTCTTCGAGCTCAATTATATGCATGCAAACACTAGGATCTATACCCACAAGATCATTCATACTATACGCAATGGCGCCTTTGTGTAATCGAAGCACTTGTAAGAGTTTTTCTAATTGGTCGCCATTGAGTGTAGCATTTATGATCACGGGGTAATATCATGCTCAAGATAAACATACCTGTAGAGTCTATTGATCGAATACGAAAGAATGGGGGGGGGGTGAATTGAGTATTAAAAACTAGCCCCACGTTTTCGATTTATATGATATGTAATTAATTATTTGATCTTATGAATTAAAATCAACTAATTAAATAATAAAAGTAAGCGCAAGTAACAAAATAACGAAAAGTAAAGAGACAAGAGAGAGGGACACGGATTTTTGAAGTGGTTCAGTTTCACACGTTGAAACCTACGTCCACTATTCTCGATTAATAATTCTTAGTACCTTTCTACGGATTACAAAAATTATCAACCCACTCGTATAATCAACACTATGATTATAACTCAAGGTGAGTATCGCTAAATACTCTATACTATCTTACGCTAATAAGAAATTACAATATAACTCACACAAATTCATGTTAAAGAATTGTAAGCTTATAATGATGTACTATTATCCAATAACGTATTTCACTCAAGCGATTGATAATAATTGATGCACGACTCTTTTGAAAAACAAACACTAAAAATAATAAATATTTGCTCAAAGGTTTGCTTTAAAACAATTTTGGAAAATCAACACAAGTATTATGTGTGCCGTGTGATAGTGTGTATTTCGTGTGTTTTGCAATTGATATGTGAAGGAGTATTTATGGGATTAGAAGTATAGTAAATCTAAAACCCTAGCTTAATATTTAAGAAAGATATTTATCTCTACTATCATAAAATAATATTTGCTTATCTTTTAGAAATATCTTTATCTCAAAATATTATTTGGTTTATCTTATAGAAATATATTTATCTTTAATATCTCAAAATATTGTTGTAAAGATACCTAGATTAGGTAAACAAGGGAAACAACCTAGATAGGCCGAAATCCCCTAGCTCACGAAACCCTAGGAGGCACGCAACCCTAGGAGGTACAAACCTAGGTTTCCACGAAACCCTAGGTGGCTCAAACCCTAGGTGGGCTAATTAGGTTAACAACAAATTGAGATAGAATATATTAGAAACCCTAGGTAGCATGACAACCCATAAGTTGTATTACTAACCAATAGAATCTCATAAATATATTCTCTATTAAAACTTTTGATAAATATAAAAATACTCTTTCAATTTTGAAAACATTTCAAAACATTTTATTTCCAAAATCATGCATCAATATTTTATCATCCAAAGTCATAGACTAAAGCTATAACTTTGAACATAAAATCTCTCGAATGGAATAGTTACCGAATGACGACCTATACTATCTAATCTTCACAAAGATCTTCAGTATACGGATCATCTCTTCATCTTGATCACAAAGACCTTCCATCTCGAGTCTTGTGTTGTTTGAGGTAGATCTTGCTTGAAGCGATTTTCTTTAAAGTTATGACTGGTAGCTATAACTTCCATGTTAACTTCCAAAGTTATTCCTGAAGTTGTTATAACTTTGTCTCACAGTCTTTGTCAAAGTTATGCCTAACTTTGATCTTTCTTCTAATAATTGTTGCTAGCTATAATAAGAGTAAAGCACATAATTACACGCATATGATATATCGAGTAGAGCACATTATCACGGAAACACATGTCATTATCAAAACTATGAAATTGGTCCAACAAATTTTCCCTTTTTTGATGATGACAAGTCTCTTATGATTTTCTCCTAACATAGTGACTAAGTATGGTTCCCCCTCAACAAAGCACTCCAAATTTATAGCAACTTTGATCGCAAGAACATAACAACTTAGCCAAAGTTATAACTTGAAAGACTTTAAGAGATAACGAGTCTTGACAAGGAGCAAGCTTAAACAAAGACTCAAATGTCAAAACCAATTTCTACTGATTAAACCAATTTCCAACCGCAAAATCTCAAAACGTCTTCTCGCTAACGCCTTTGTTAAAATGTCAGCCCATTGCTTTTCAGTACGACAAAATTCGAGTTTAAGTTGCCCTTTTCTACATGGTCACGTAAAAAATGATGTCTAATGCCTATATGCTTAGTGCGAGAATGCTGAGCTGGATTTTTAGAAATAATAATAGCACTCGTATTATCACAAAAAACAGGCATACAACCAACATTAACACCGTAATCACATAGTTGTTTCTTTAACCAAAGTAGTTGGGAACATACCAGTCCTGCAGCGATATATTCGGCTTCTGCAGTAGATAACGCAACCGAATTTTACTTCTTTGAGCCCCAAGTAATTATGCATGGTGCAACAAACGTAGCAAATCCAGAGGTACTTTTTCTATCTAAAGAACATCCTGCATAGTCTGCATCTGAATATCCTATTAGATCGAAATTACACTCAAGTGGATACCACAAATATAAATTAGATGTACCAATTAAATATCTCAAGATACGTTTAACTGCAATCATATGTGACTCTTTAGAACATGATTGAAATCTAGCACAGACACATACGCTGAACATAATGTCAGGTCTACTTGCAGTTAAATATAGTAAAGAACCAATCATACCTCGATATGTAGTCTCATCTACGGACTTACCATTTTCGTCTAAGGTCAACTTTTTATCAGTTACCATAGGTGTGTCCATAGGATGAGCGTTTTCCATACCAAATTTCCTGATTAGCTCCTTGACATATTTTTGTAGGTGGATTTTTATTCCTTCTTTGGTTTGTTGAATTTGCAATCCTAGGAAGAATTTTAATTCTCCCATCATGCTCATTTCGAATTCTGAGGTCATAAGATCTGAAAAATACTTGCACAATTTATTGTTAGTAGAACCAAAAATAATATCGTTTACATAAATTTGAGCAACAAGTAAATCAGAACCCTCGGATTTTAGAAATAGGGTTTTGTCGACAGATCCTCTTTTAAAATTATTTTGCAATAAAAATTTTGACAATCTGTCGTACCAAGCCCTAGGCGCTTGTTTCAAACCGTATAAAGCTTTATCGAGTTTAAAAACATGGTTTTGAAACTTGCTATACAAAAATCCAGGAGGTTGTTCAACAAAAACCTCTTCTTCCAAATAACCGTTAAGAAATGCAGTCTTAACGTCCATTTGGAATAATTTCATTCCTTTATGAGCAAGCGAATAGCTTCAAGTCTTGCTACTGGAGCGAAAGTCTCGTCATAATCAATTCCTTCTTGTTTATTATAACCTTGAACGACCAATCGAGCCTTGTTGCGAACTATAACTCCTGAATCATCCAATTTATTTCTGAATACCCATCGAGTACCAATCACAGTTCGATTTGAGGGTCGTGGCACGAGGTGCCAGACTTTATTACGTTCAAACTGTTGAAGCTCCTCTTGCATTGCTACAATCCAATCGGATTCTGCAAGTGCTTCTTTGATGTTGGTAGGCTCTATGGTAGACAGAAATGAATAGAATGAGCAAAAGTTATTTAATGTTAGCCTAGTTTGAACTCCCTTATTCAAACTTCCTAGGGTACTATCCATAGGATAAGAACTCTTATATTTCCATTTATTAGAGTTCCTAGGCTCATCATCATCTGATGAACTATCACTTTCCTCAAATGATTCAGAATCAAGATTGGTTCCCCCTGAGTTGGACTCTGGGGTTATAGCTAAAGTTGGTACAACTTCAGTTACACCATCTTGGTCCTGGTTCAAAGTTATAGCATCATCAGCTATAACTTCAGTTTCCTTTTCCTTGTTTTGAGAAGAGACATTCGTATCATCAACAATTGTCTCAGTTCTTTGTTCAAGGTCATTTGCGGATTTATCAAGTTCATCATTGATTCCTTCAATAACTTCTTCATTATTTTCAGGCACGTCTTCCCTCGAGAGGCAAAAGTATGGATCATTCATGTCTTCTTCTTCATTCTGTTCAACTTGCTCAGGCACATTATCTTCATCAAATACAACATGAACACTTTCTTCTATGCACATAGTTCTTTTGTTAAAAACTTTAAAAGCTTTACGATGATTAGAATAACCAACAAACACAGCTTCGTCACTTCATGGATCAAATTTGCTCAAATTACTTTCTCCATTATTATGGACAAAACATTTACTACCCGAAGCAACGAAGGTGAGCTATATTGGGTTTTCTCCCTTTAAAAGTTCATAGGGAGTCTTTTTGAGAATAGGTCTAATCATAGCTCTATTGTGCACATAGCATGCAGTACTAATGGCTTTGGCCCAGAAGTTCTTAGGAAGTCCACTACACAAAAGCATAGTGCGGGCCATGTTCTCTAATGTTCTATTCATACGTTCCACGACACCGTTTTGTTGTGGGGTTCGTGGTGCAGAAAAGTTATGTCCTACACCATTCTCCCTACAATATTCTATAAAAGCTTGATTATCAAATTCAGTGCCATGATCCGTACGAATGGAAACTAACTTTTTATCATACTTGTTTTGGGCGAGCTGCATTAGTACTACAAACTCATCGAAAGTTTCATCTTTAGTAAATAGAAAGATAGGCCATACATACCTTGAGTAGTCGTCGACTAGGACGAATACGTACCTCGATCCACCGCGGCTTCTGACTTTCATAGGTCCACACAAATCCATGTGTACCAACTCAAGTGGACGCTCTGTACTTACTACTCGTTTTGGTTTGAATGAAGATCTAACTTGTTTACAACGGGCACATGAGTCACACATCTTCTCTTGTTCGAATTTGATTGAGGGTAAACCCTCAACTAAATCCCACAATTTGAGTTTCTTTAAAATTGTTGGACTGATGTGTGCAAACCTCTTGTGCCACAAGCATGAATCATCCACAGTAACTTTCATGCACGTAAAGGAACTTGTAGTGACTTTGTTTAAATCAATCATATACACGTTCCGTTTACGTAGACCTTCTAAGATAACATTACTAGTACCTTCAACTATGATACGACAAACATTTGAATGAAAAACGACTTTGTTGATTTTGTCACATAATTGAGAGATACTTAGCAAGTTATGCTTAAGACCATCTACCAGATATACATTATTAATAGCATGTGAAGAAGATATACCAATCTTACCTACACCGATTATATTGCCCTTCTTGTTGTCTCCAAAGGTGACCTTACCACCGTTGAAGGGCTCTAGTGAAAGAAAAAGATTCTTATTTCCGGTCATGTGTCTCGAACAACCACTGTCAAGATACCATAGGTTATTTTCTTTCACTATTATCTGCAAACGAATCAAATACAGCTTTTAGGTACCCACGCTAAGTTGGGTCCTTTGTGGTTAGTGACTCTATATATTTGATCCTTCCTAACCCATACCTGTCTAACAATTCTTTTCTTCTTAAGATAGGGTTGTCTAGGTTTATTGTAGTGTTTGTTATTGTTGTGACGCACATTAGGTTTAAATGACTGCTTCTGATTCACATATGGTTTAGATTTTGAAGGCACAGATGTGTAATCGAAACTGTGTCATAAAACCATCTGAACTCATTATTTTTAACTTCATCACATTAAGAGTCAGGTTCAGATTCATTAATACTAGACACGTCATATTCTTTAACAAAATCAGTTTGATTTTTGTTGTCGTTGACATATTTAACACAATTATCTTTAACATGACCGTTGTGACCAGAATAATTGCAAATCAGATATTCTGAAAGATTGACAAACTTCCTTCTTCTGAAATCACGGTCAGAAGGAGTGGATTTGCACTTATCGTGGTCTCTACGACTATAACATTCATGACCTAGACCCATCTTCATGTTATTATTAGATTGTTCGGTAAGGAAGTCTAAGACCTTCTGACTTCCTTCCCATTTATCATGAACTTTTCGTGCATGTAGGAGCAATTCCTTCAAAGACTGAATTTCTTTCTCACACGACGAATGATCTACATTCGAGTCTTTGGAGGGATTGTTCTTTTTGAAATTTTCACGAAAATCGTTAAAGCGTTTGTTCAAGATAAATTTCTCCTCATTGTGTTGATTTTTGGCTTGGGAGAATTCAGCCTTTATATCTTTCAGTTGCTGAGAAAGAAAAGAGTTTTCTTTCTTGTGATCAATGATAGCAACTTCCTTTGCCTTAGCTTCAAATTGTAAAAGCTCATTGACTTTCTTCAATTCTAAAGTTATAGCTTCATTAGCTATAACTTTGGCTTGAAGATGCTTAATGTTGAGGTTCAACTCTGAGATTATAGCTTCATTAGCTATAACTTTAGACTCAAGAGCTTTTTTCTCAACATTTGTCATGTCTGAAGTTATAGCTGAAGTTGCCACAACTTTAGACTTGAGCTTTTTTGCTTTGGCCTTTAGAAGTTGGTTTTCCTCAGCAATATCAAGAATTTGTTCTTTAAGATCTTTTAATTCAAGACTCTGTTCATGACAATGATCTAAGGCTTCTTCAAAATACTTAATTAAAGACTTCTTAGATAAATTCTTAACTTGCTTTTTAAGTTCAAGATGACTAACCTCTTCATCATCTTCTGAATCTGGTTCTGAATCTGAGTTACCGACAAGGCATAACGCGGATTCACTTTCATTGTCATCGTCAGAGATTAGATCAAGACTGACGTTGCTTAGACATAGGTTGGCGACTTCTTCTTCTTCTGACTCGTCGTCCTCTGTGTCAAGATCTCCCCAGCAATAAGCCATCATCACTTGCTTGAATTCCTTCTTGGTTTTGTCTCGTTGATTTTTGTCTTTGATTTTCTTCCATGTGGGACAATCTTTGATCATGTGATCATTATCCCCGCATTTGAAGCAACCACGACTTGAAAGAGACCATTTTGACTCAATTGGCTTCTTGTAAGATTTGTTAGTGTTATTGTTAAACGTTTTCCCTTGTGGTTTATTAAAGAATTTTTTCTTAAAACGTCTAGCAAATAACACTGTTTCATCTTCAAGATCCGAATCTTGTCTTTCACTAGATTCGGCTTGTAAAGCCACTTTCTTGCTATTACTATCATTTGCCTCATCTTCATCAAGAGTAATCTCGTGAGCCATTAGGGTTCCAAGTAGCTCTTGATAAGATAGGTTAGATAGATCTTTACATTCCTCAATTACCGTCACCTTAGGTCTCCATCGTTTAGACAGACTTCTAAGGATCTTCCTGGCAATTTTCTCGGAGTCAAAAATTTTTCCAAGATTTTTCAATTCATTAATGATACTAGAGAAGCGAGTGGACATGCTGTCAAGCGATTCATTTTGCTCCATAGAGAACAGTTCGTATTTTCGCATCAACAATGTGATACGTTGCTTTTTGACAACAGCTGTCCCCTCATAGGCTAACTCTAGACCATCCCATATTTCCTTGGCAGTAGAACTAGATGAGAAACGATCAAATTTAGTATGAGTCACGCCGTTTTGCAACAGACTGATAGCTTTTGAATTTTTCTCAGCTTTCTTATAATCTGCCTCATCATAGTCATCTTCTTTCCTTTCGACGCGAGTGCCATTAACAGATGCAAGCATGATCTTATTAGGGCCATTCTTAATGATTAGCCAACACTCCCAATCGTTACCCTTTATGAAATGGGTCATCATATTTTTCCATAAACTGTAGTTCTTCCTATCGAATACGGGACACTTCAGATGTTTGGAATCCATTACAATAAAATTAAATGCAGCGGAAAATAAATAAAAATAAAAGGATAAATGGATCAGACTCCTTGCTGTAAGGCAATCAAGAGCACGAGTCTCTGATACCAATTGTAGAGTCTATTGATCGAATACAAAAGAGGGGGGGGTGAATTGAGTATTAAAAACTAGCCCCACTTTTCGATTTCTATGATATGTAATTAATTATTTGATCTTATGAATTGAAATCAACTAATTAAATAATCAAAGTAAGCGCAAGTAACAAAATAACGAAAAGTAAAGAGAGTAGAGAGAGGCACACGGATTTTTGAAGTGGTTCAGTTTCACACGTTGAAACCTACGTCCACTATTCTCGATTAATAATTCTTAGTACCTTTCTACGGATTACAAAAATTATCAACCCACTCGTATAATCAACACTATGATTATAACTCAAGGTGAGTATCGCTAAATACTCTATACTATCTTACGCTAATAAGAAAGTACAATATAACTCACACAAATTCATGTTAAAGAATTGTAAGCTTATAATGATGTACTATTATCCAATAACGTATTTCACTCAAGCGATTGAAAATAATTGATGCACGACTCTTTTGAAAAACAAACACTAAAAATAATAAATATTTGCTCAAAGGTTTGCTTTAAAACGATTTTGGAAAATCAACACAAGTATTATGTGTGCCGTGTGATAGTGTGTATTTCGTGTGTTTTGCAATTGATATGTGAAGGAGTATTTATGGTATTAGAAGTATAGTAAATCTAAAACCCTAGCTTAATATTTAAGAAAGATATTTATCTCTAATATCATAAAATAATATTTGCTTATCTTTTAGAAATATCTTTATCTCAAAATATTATTTGGTTTATCTTATATAAATATATTTATCTTTAATATCTCAAAATATTATTGTAAAGATATAGTAGAATCCTAGATTAGGTAAACATGGGAAACAACCTAGATAGGCCGAAAACCCCTAGCTCACGAAACCCTAGGAGGCACGCAACCCTAGAAGGCACAAACCTAGGTTTCCACGAAACCCTAGGTGGCTCAAACCCTAGGTGGGCTAATTAGGTTAACAACAAATTGAGATAGAATATATTAGAAACTCTAGGTAGCATGACAACCCATAAGTTGTATTACTAACCAATAGAATCTCATAAATATATTCTTTAATAAAACATTTGATATATATAAAAATACTCTTTCACTTTTGAAAACACTTCAAAACATTTTATTTCCAAAATCATGCATCAACATTTATCATTCAAAGTCATAGGCTAAAGCTATAACTTTGAACATAAAATCTCTCGAATCGAATAGTTACCGAATGACGACCTATACTATCTAATCTTCACAAAGATCTTCAGTATACGGATCATCTCTTCATCTTGATCACAAAGACCCTCCATCTCGAGTCTTGTGTTGTTTGAGGTAGATCTTGCTTGAAGCGATTTTCTTTAAAGTTATGACTGGTAGCTATAACTTTCATGTTAACTTCCAAAGTTATTCCTGAAGTTGTTATAACTTTGTCTCACAGTCTTTGTCAAAGTTATGCCTAACTTTGATCTTTCTTCTAATAATTGTTGCTAGCTATAATAAGACTAAAGCACACAATTACACGCATATGATATATCGAGTAGAGCACATTATCACGCAAACACATGTCATTATCAAAACTATGAAATTGGTCCAACAATACCGTAATGAAGAAGGTAGGGGTTTTAGTTCAAGGGTGGAGTGAAATTAATCCCGGATACTTCAAATTCATTCATCTCACCTTGCTCCTTCTCAACACGAGAGCATGCACATGTTGTTTTCCATCCCTTGGATTTTGGGCTTGAATGGGAGCACATTAATTGTTCGGGGCTTAGTTGGCAAGTTGGGATTCCAAATTTCTTTTGTTAGCTTGGTCGCTTGTGACGTCACTCCTCATAGAAGGCATATTCGTTTGGAGATCAAGAAGAATCTATGTTTGAATCTTTCCTTGGTCATTGTCATGAAAGCCTTGATATTGAAAATTGCCTTAAATTTGAAACTTATGATTCCCTTGAAAACCTTGATTGTTGCTTTGGAAACCTTAATTGTGGAAATTGCCTTGGCTATTTCCTTGAAAGCCTAGGTTATGGAAGTTACCTTTGGGTTTTTCTTGGGGATTGATTGAAGTTTTGATTTTGGCTATAATTGGTTCCTTGATGATTGTTTCCATGGTTATTGTAGCCTTGGTTGTGGTTTGGGTAATTGTTTCTTTGATGCATAGGTTGGTAGAGTTGGCGTCCTCCTCCCCTTGGATTAGATTGTTGAGAGTTTGGATTTATATCCTCGATTTTTAGATTGAAAGTTGTTGTTTTGTCTTTGGGGTGGGGGAGTCGCGTTTTGTACATTTTGGCTTGTCCACGAAAATTTTTGATGATTTATCATACCGGGGTTATAGGTGTTGGATAACGGATCATTCCTTTGGCTTTACCCTTGTATCACATTCACTTCACATTGTCCATCATCATAAGGGCCATCATAGGCAGGGACGAAGCTAGCACAAAAAGAGAACTTGGGCCGATCTCAGTTTCATCGATGATACTCATTCATCAAGGGTGTTGGACCATTTGGTCAACGTTGTTTATATTTAACAGGCTTTTTTAATCAATATATAAAACATAAAAATTACGGAGTTATATTTATTCTTGTTTAATTATTAAATGACACATTAAATTTTTTTTTCCCACAAATTTACTCTTTTTTTTATAGTATGATTTATTAATAGCCTATCTAATGTATAAAACTAGAAACATAAATAAATAACAAACCTTTAATAAGACGGTTTTATGATAAACTAAAGTGGGATTAAGGTCATACAAATATGGAGTATCACTTTTGGTAAAATATAGATCCGTCCTAGCAAAATTTGATTGTTTAGTAGGCCAAGACATGAGGGAACAAGTAAAATATAGGTAACATAATTAAATAAATAAATAAGCAAGAAGTTAACATGTTTACACAATTGATGGCTCGAACACCTGATCTCCATGCCTTGGATGAAATAGGGAAACACTAATGCCTTAACCACCATGCCATATTCACGTCTTTGAACTTTTTTCTACTTATTTGTTACTTGTTCTTTGAAATCCTGCCCGGGCCACGGCCCCTACGGCCCAGGCATAGCTTCGCCTCTGATCATAGGGATAACACACATGCGCACTATTCCCATAATTGCCACAACTATCACATGGGAATTGTTGGTCGTAGTTGTAGACTTTCGCTCTAGGTGGAGAATTGTTCATTAAGTTTCGCTTGGAAGGGGTGGACCCATGAACTTAGTAAATCCTTGGGTTGCAAAGATATGGAATCCAACCTTTTGTTAATAGCATCAAGTTTTGCATCGAACTTATCATCCCACTTTCCATCACTATCAAGATTATCTCTCTCATTGCTAGAACTTCTATTCCTCTTAGGTTCCCTCTCATTGCCTTGGTAAGTATCACTCCTTACTATCTTCTCAGCAAGTGCTTTAGAAGCATCATCCCCAAGGGTGGAGAAATCGCCTCCCGCTGCGGCATTGATGTTAACTTTCATCTTGGCATTTAGGGTGTTGAAAAATGTTTCTGTGGTAAGCCAATTGGGTTTACCGTGATGAGGGCATTTCCTCAATAAATCCTGGAATCTATCCCATGCCTCGCTTAGGCTCTCAAATTCATCTTGTCTAAACGTTTGAATTTCCATCCGGCATCGGTTTGTCTTTGAAGGTGGGTAATATTTATCAAGGAAAGCATCGCAAAGCTCCGCCCAAGTGGTAAAGGTATTGGCTAGATGACTATTCAACCATCTCTTGGCTTCATTCTTCAAGGTATAAGAAAGAGTATAACATGAAATTGACTTGAGGTGAGCCTATTTCTCTTCATGGGGTGAACCTTTCCCATGAAATTACCTACGTGCTCGTGAGCATCTTCTTGTGATATCCCACGGTGTTGGAGTGAGTGTTCTCAAAAATAGTGCGATCACTTAATTAAATCTCATTATCAAGAATACAAAGGGATGATTAATATTATAGTCAACTGGTCCACATTAATCGGTAATGATTGGCTTGCTAGAGTTTGACATTAATGTCGTATGACGATGGTGATCAGTTGATCCCTTGAGGTCACACCGAAAGGACGATTCACAAATCATAAAGTAAATTAATTATATATTGATATAGATTAATTGACACCTTGGATTGAAGAAGTTCAATCTATATATATAAGAATGATCATATTATTATATGATTAAATAAAACGCATTCTGGTAATTAAATGTTATATTACCAAAGTTGTAAGATGTTTATGAAACATTAGAGATAAGACTAATTGGTTAATATAATTACAATAAGATTGTAAAGTATATTTGATATAGACCATTTTACTACATGTATTTATATATCATCACTTAAAATATTAAGTATGATTTATTAGGTAAAAGATTATATTTAAATGTTAAATATGATTCTTATACATGCTAATTGTCACATGTCACACATATGACAATTGACAAAATAAAATGGATCCCATATTAACCAAAAGGGCCCGGCATGGGTGGTTGTAGGATGGCATGAGCACAACTTGTGATTAAATGCTAAGGACATGTTAAATGCACTAGCATACCTATACCTACAACTAGCTTCATGGGTAAGGGAAAAAGCAAGCATGCTTGTCCCCTTCCTCACTCAAAATGTGCCGGCATTCCCTAGCCCAAAAGGAGAGAATATGTTCTCTTCTTAAACACACAATATGTGGTGTAGTATGTACTTGTACTTAGTTGCTTATCTCACTAGAAAAATAAGAAAGAACAAATTGTTGTTGCTCTCACGATGTTCTCATACACATTCATACACCAAGTTATAATACTAATTGTAGTAGTGATAATAACGTGAAATAGGCTCCTTGCCACATCTAGCATTGTGTGATAAGAAGTAGATTTGGGATAGTCTAGAGGTGCATCCAAAAGGAGAGTCTCTACACTTGAGACTTAGGAAGTTCATCCTTTGACATATAAGCTCAAGAACAAGGTAAAGGAAGGAGTCCTTTCCTTGTGCCCATATCCTTATAAACAAGAATGTGAGGAACAAATCTTTCTCCACTTGTCTTTATTTATTTGCATGTAACTAGATCTTCTAAACTAATTAAAGAGTTAATTAGTGTATCATAAGAAATGCCTTATGAGTAGGTATATGAACCTAACACATGGAAGGTGTCTTGTTGCACTATTCTGATCATCGGTGGCTTTAGTTAAAAGGTTTCGAGAATGTTCTCGTAGTTGATTCGAGATGGGGCCACGCGTCGGTGCTTGGTTGTGAATGAGAACCAAAAATGGCCATTGGAATCATCGGTTGAGGAGATGGTGGTCTAGGAGGTGTTGGATTTTCTTGGTAGTTTAGAGGTGAAGAGGGTGATGTAGGTATGTGGAGGGGTAAAGGGTGGAATTGAATAAGTAGAAGGGATATTTGTGGGGGATTGTGGCGGGTTTATAGAGTTTTAGTTAGGGGAAAGTCTAGGATGAGGAATCACTTTAGAGGCTTGCCGAATTCTTTGAGCTCGGAATTTCCTTTCGGGCTCCGGATCGTAGAAGAACGGAGGTTGTCCACCTCTATGCATAAACTCAAATAAACCGTTAGTCGCTTAGTGTCAAGTGGCACTAGGGAAATGAATATGAAAGCAAATTAACCACACCAATTAGACTAAACATAAACTAAGAACCGTTCCCGGCAACGCCGTCATTTTGATAAAGATATTTTCTCAAACCTTATTATCAAATAAACCGACTTCCTAAACGAGTAATAGGCAAGTGCGGATATCGAATCCATCGAGACGGTTTAAATAATAGCCTATGTCGATTCTAACGAGTTATGGGATCCAAATAGGAACAGTAAGATTGTGACAACCCCCGCGAATGCGGAATAATAAAACAAGCAAGCGTGTGAATTATAATGCGGAAATAGGTAGTTTTAAAAACTTTTATACATGCAAGTTAAATAAGACGAGGAGTGTCAAAATATTACAACTAAATGCGGAAGATACAACAAAGAGACGGGGTCTCTTAAAATGTTAGCAAAGAACAAGTGTTTAGCAAAACTGGCTAATATCGTCTAGAGGTGAAAACTTCCAGGGACAACGCCTGCTAGCTCACACCCGAACCCCAAAATATCATATCCAAAAAGTCATCCAAGCAAGCAACCTGTTCATTCATGAAAAACATGAACGCCACAGTCAGTAGGGAGTAACTCCGGGTTCTCCCAGCCATATCACATTAAACGTACATCAAAGGAGATACAAAGGTAAAGCATGCATACGTATAGATATACAACTGAGATACGATAAGAAATAGATAGGCAATCCAATATATAATGATAAGATCATAAAGGAATCAAATCCGAAACCAACATGTTATTCAAGGACTCGGGAAAGACACTCTTAGGCAACCGAATACGCTCACTAGGGCTTGCATCTCACCGTTAGCGGTATAAGATTGATAAGATTGAGACTCGACATACAAACCCAGTCAAGTCATGCGTTGATCACATTCAATCCAACATATTATCATCCATTCACGAACCAAGACAATGACGGTGTCCAATCATGCAATGACCATGAACAATATCATTAAAACACGCATTCAAAGACGACGACACAAGACGACCACTCTCACGGTAAATGAAACGCACTAGCATCGTGTACATGGCAAGTATGATTAACAGGCATCCACGGGATAAACATTTCCCTGAACTCATACACGATCACATTTCGTATATGTTCACTAATTTCCTCCGGTAGGACGACGATAATAATATGGTCCTAGTCTAAATCTGGCCAGAATCCCGGAATCGCATTTTCCAGTTCGACATGCGATAAACGTTTCGCATCCAAGACTCGATCAATCAAATGACGCCGAGTACCCCAAATTCGGTAGCAAACATTCACGAAAGAGGAGGAAAAGAGCTCGAGCCACATAACAAGCGGTACGCTACATGCAAATAACACCACTTCGCAAGTACACAACATTTGACGGCCGGGTCGATCAACGCAATGCGTTCAACTCCCAACAACGTCGTCGTATGCCCACTACACATGCAATTAAGCAGTAGGATACCTCTCCGTTATGACATTCCAGCCTTACGAACAGGAAGGTAGCCAAGGGAATGAGAATACAAAGAACAAGACAAAATAGTGCTCAAACCGTATAATTTTTAAACCGACTCAAAGTGGGAACATACCAAAAACCGTCACAAAACATGTGATACAAGCGAATGAGAATATCATATATAAAAAACATGAATCAATACATGATACCTAAGAATTTGACCAAGTTTAAGAAGCATCATACATAGGAAACATAGATACCTCTCCAAAACAACAAGTTTGGAAACTAACTAAAATAAGGGTTCACTTCAAACTGTCATAACTAGAGGTCTAGACATGAAAATAAAGAAATTCTAAGTCGAGGTGATAGCTTAACCTCTTACGGTTCCAACGAGATGTCACAAGCTCAAAACAAGCAAATAACGAAGAAGATATGATCATTTTACGAAAAAGGGTCAGTGCAGGGAAACTGCACAAGTCACGACCGTGACTTGTATTTCACGACCGTGAAATGAGTTTCACGACCGTGAAACACTCTGTTATGCAAAGGTAAAACATCAGCCACTTTTTCACGACCGTGACTTGAGTCTCACGACCGTGACATGCCATCTCACGACCGTGAAACGAGTTTCACGACCGTGAAACGAGTTTCACGACCGTGAAACGAGTCTAGACGGCTCCAATTTGTTCTAAACTCAACCATTATCAACTATTATCATAAATCATCATTTCACATATCAATTTCCATCAAACCACAAGTATCATCATCATCAATCATCAATTAACAACATTCATTAATCATAACATGATTCCTAAGCTTACTAAACGTATTCTAATACGATTTCTAGCATATAAAGCATGTAAAACACGTAATGATATCGAGTAACCCTTCACCGTTACCTTTTTGCGTCTTTAATCGATTTCTAAACCTTCCTAGTCTCCACCTACATACAATTAGATAATAAAAGACGAATATCATTCACCTTGAGAAAGACGGATAATTTAAAAAGCGAGAAAGACGGTAATTTTATTACCAAAACGGATAGAGGAAGGTAAGAGGAGAAGAATGAGACGAACTTACGTGAATTCCAACAAGAAACGAAGGAGATACGGTGATTCAAAGATCGGAAAGTGTATGGAGGCAAGGGTTTGGTTTACTTAAGGATGAAGAAATGTGTTTGTGTTGAATGAGAAATAGGTTAAGGGTGGAGTATGAGATATTTATAAAGAAAAAGTCAACAAAAGTCAAAGACGACTCAAAAGTCAAGAAAAGTCAAAGACGACTCAAAAGTCAAGAAAAGTCAAAGACGACTTAAAACGGGATTCTCATGGAATCTCGCAGAAATTCCAAATACGAACTCGGAAATTCAAAATTCGACTTGAAACAATAAATTCTAAATTAAAAACTTAAATTTGCTGAAAAGTATCCGTAAAATATTTTCACTAGAAAAATAGGGTACTTTTCGGGTTGTTACAATCACCCCTCCTTTTAAAAAGTTTCGTCCTCGAAACTTGCGAATAGAAAACTAAAGTATCAAGGATAAGAATCGGTTTTCAAAATTAATACGAAAACTTTTATAAGGGAAAATATTTATGAAACGAGGTTCATCTAGAAAACGTTTTAAAGAAGAATTTTCATAAGTGTGAAACTTTACTTACGGATCTCAAGAATGCTCATCGCGAACGAGAACTCTAGTTATCCAAATCAAAGCAATGCCGAAATAGTGAAATCGAAAATCAAAACAAGTGTTATTAAGTGCAAGACTAGTCACCAGACGTCTCCAATAACAGATCTAAACAACCAACCAAACACAAAATCAAAATATAAAAGCGAAAGAATCTATTTTCTCCAAAAAGAGGGTACAAGGTCCATCTTTAGACTATTTTAAAAATTTAAATTAGGATTACGATATGGATATTTGAAAGTTTCTCATGGATAGAATCAAAATAAGAAGACATTACACGAACTTAGAGCGAACTCGAACATCAAAATCACAAATCGTGATACTAAGAGGTACGCCCAGACGAGTAAAATGGACTAAAAAGGGGAAGGATTGAAGAGTAGCGGATTGAGTAAGGATCAATTTGAGGGAAAAGAGAGGAATGAACCACAATACTATCTTCCATCTATGAAAATTCAAATGTCGATCGCAACTCGACATCACTAACTCCACAAGTAAACTAGTCCTCAAAAGAGTGCAATTTCCTCAACATTTTCAATCATCAGATTCCTACCAAAATATTTCATAATCATGACACTTCGAGTAACAACTCCCAATTATTCAAATTCAATTAGAATCTTCTAAGGTCCATTGGCACGGTAGACTCCACAACTAACAACCCACATAAAAATTTCATTACGTACTCTAATCTTCTTAGCTCCAATCAAAACTCTTATTGGAAACCACCATCAAAGTAGTTATATTTAGGGAAACAAGACCGCTAACAACCACAAGGTAAAAGAGACTTACCATGAAATCCTTCGATCCATTTATTCCAAAACTCATTATCCTAAATTATTAATAATGAACTTTCTCATCTTCAAAAGTTAAATCACAAACCTCAAAAGAGATTAGTCACAAAATCTCATTTCACTTAACTTTTGCCAATCATAGGGCAATGCGACCGTAAATCAATTTATTTAGCTCTTCCAAACTCTCAATACATCGGTTTCGCTCATGACAATATTCCTCAAGTTGTGTCATCCAATCCAAATTCCACAAAGTATTTATTCCCGTTAGGGTCCAACATTTAAAGACAACAATTTTTCCATGTAACATTTAAAGAACCACTAAAATTCTTAACCACAACTACCAACTATCATTATGCTTATTTCAATTCGATCCTCAAAACGATATTGCAACATTAAGCTTTCATAGTCTAAAACCACTAGGAGAGTTTCATCCTAAGCTATCCTCAAATCCTTATAATCATCTAAACATGAAACTAGTTTAATAGGACGGTTAGGTACCATATTCGAAACTTCTTCAAAACAAACCTACTAACCCTTACGTTAGCTAATAAGAAAAACTACCTCTCAAGAGAGTAGGGATAAAAGAACATGATACAAGGAACATTAAGAAGCGTCACTAAAGACTACGATAAGATGAAAAAGGCGAAGGCGAAAAAGGAAAACGAGGTTGAGGAAGAGACAAAGCAGATAGTAGAGTTATGAAGATATCCGCGTAAGAAATGAGATACGAGTATGCGATTTCTTAAAGATCAATCTTTACAAAAGCATTCAAGAATGGAAATGAAAAGGGACAATGGCACGGGTAATGGTTTAAGGTTTAATCCACAAAATTTCTCCTTTCAAACTTAAGGGGATAGTAAAACAACTTAATTATTCCTTTACAAAGGCCTCTTACAAGGGACCATCATACCACGTACAATCATCAAAGTAAGGTACACCTAGATTTGATAAATCGACTACAACCCAATTCATCCATCCTTTCATATCTCACGGAATCCCAAATGCGGAATTGCGACTCAAGCGATAGTAACATTCTCTCAACTCCATAATTTGACACATTCCCAAAGGTTTCAAAAACCGAAGAACCAATAAGGAATTCTCCATACTATTCTTTTTGCAACTCCTACGGCCACAAGGTAGAACACCGAACAAAACGTCATTATCAACATCATCATTAACGTCCCAAAGTATTTCCATCATAGCTCATATCATAATCCTCAAGTAATATGGTTCAACTTACAACCAATCCTTACTACTTAAAACGAGTCTCTGATACCATAAGATAAGATCATATCTTTAAATCCAAGAACTATAGCCAAAAGCCTTTCCACCAAGCCTATACTCACAAACACACAAAACGAAACCACAAGACGTCACTTAACCTTAAAAGTATTTCGCACCTCAAGATATCATTCAAAACTTCTTATTTACACCAAATAGACATATCATAAGCATGGTCTTCAAACCAATACTAAACTTCTAAGTCCAAAAGACTAAATTACTAATGAGTTAAGAAGTCATAGCCAACTCATTCAACCTTACACCATCAAATACCATGAACTATCTACACATTAGTCATGGCAAGCATCAAGCATTAAAAACATTAAACATACCTTACCACACTTTCCTTAGAGTTACAACCAATCATTAATATAGGGTGAATTTAGATCTACACCATTTTCCTCAAATCACAAACTCATTCTAACGATCACTAATATTCCACAAAATTCAAAGTTCTTCCGTCTAAGTATAATATACCACAAACAATTGGGTATGGCATCCACAAAAATGTTACAAGAGGAAGGTAAGGACATCAATGGTAAGATGGAGGAACTATCAAGAGTAATTTCCAAGAGGCAAACAAGATGGAAGAGAAAGAAGCACCTAGATAGAAGGAAGAGAGCATAATATAATAAGGACGAGATAATTCATAGATGAGGAAGAAATACACTTCAATTAGGCTTGTCAATCTTCAATCTTCGGTAAAGGATACTTCTACTAGGTAACACAATGATCCACCTCAAAACGGTAGATACAAACAAACATAACATCACTCAACACAATCAACAAACAAGTTAGAACCTAACAAACATCAAGTACACCAAAGACTGCCAAGTAAAGTCCTTAACTTCTACCCAACTCTCATTGATTATTTCAAGGTCAAGTAATTTAAGTTTAGGGTTCACGTGTGTGCGTCAGGAGCGATAAAGAGCTCTGATACCAACTGTGACAACCCTCGCGAATGCGGAAATATAAAACATACAAGCATGTGAAATAATATGCGGAAATACGGTATTTTAAAAACCTTTAAACATGCAAGATATATAACACGAGGTATGTCAAAATGTTACAAACTAAATACGGAAATACAACAAAGAGACAGGGGCTCTTAAAATGTTAGCAAAGAACAAGTGTTTAACAAAACTAGCTAATATCGTCTAGAGGTGAACTTCCAGGGACAACCCCCGCTAGCTCACA
>JAIUZE010007315.1:0-18031 GCA_022085475.1 Heliosperma pusillum | reverse complement strand
TGTGAGAAATAATACTTTTATGAAAAACCTTTTTAATTAAATATTTTACTTATTAATATTTCCCACTTGCTAAATATTACAAAACACGATAAAAATGACGATAACTCAAAAACCGTCACAAGTCCCAAAGTGGGACCCACGGGCTGAGTTGGGCCGGACCCCACATGGGCCTGTACTGGGCCCACGGACCTATTTGGGCTGATTTGGCTGTTTTTCCAACTTTTACCAAAACCGTTTCTTAAAATTCCCGCATGCTTTAACATAATTAAAACCCGTCAAAACAACAACATAACAATCAAACATCGACACAACCCAAAGACCAAAACCCGGACCCACCATGGACCAACCCAGACCGGGCCTGAACCGGCCTGGACCGGCTGGTTTGGTCCGGTTTGGGCTGGTTTTTCCAGCCTATTCCCACGGTTCAAACAACATCAAACAACAAATTAATTTCAACATGTTTTAATTATCAAACAACCATTTTAACATCCATCCATACAAAATTCATGATTATGAACAAACCATAAAAATATGCCAAGAACACTAACTTATTATAAATTCATACACCCTAATAAAAACAACTACTTATCATATTACTACTAAAAATCCTTAAATCATAAAAACATGAACCATAAACAAAGATGAACCAAAATCAAAAGAAACAAAACTAAAGGCTATGTTACTAACTAAAATCATAAATAAACATGAATCAAAAACTAAAAGCTATGTGACATTAATTCGTCGAGTAAAACGGAATTGTTACCTTAGCTAGCAAAACCACTTAGCACCAAAATAATAAGAAGTATATAAATAAGAAACCTTCTACTAATCTTCACCCAAAATATACGAGTCTCCAAACTCGTCTTCAAAATCTTCCCCTATAAGAAATGACAAGAAAAACATTATTAGAACTTAAAACTTAATTTCTCATAATTAAAGTGTTGAAAACGATCTTGACGGAATTGACAAATTAAACCGTACGTGAAGATGGGGAGCGAAGAGGAGAGCTATGAAATATAATATTAGGACGATTTTAATTAAGAAAGAAGGTTTTATGAAGGTTTTGCTCAAGAACAATGAAGAACAAATGATGAACGACGAAGAACACGAAGAACGATTAAAGAAAGTGATATTTTGATCTTTATTTGATTTATTGTAAAATGAAAAGTTGTTAGTGAGTAATATGGGTGTGTGTGTGCCGTGTAATTATAGGCAAAATAAAGAGTCGGGTTTTGAAATTGTTGTTACGTAATTGACTCGCGTTTAATAATTATTTTATGGTAATCGATTAAATATAATTAACGATAAAGTTAATTATACTAAATATCAAGATATTATGCTATTAATAATCAAAAGAAAGACAAATATCTAGTCCTATTAGAGGACTTAGGAGCCGTGTGAAATGGTGAGAAGACGGATCTGATTTCGAGCGTTTTGCGTAATTTTCGTTAACTGATCGATAAAGTGAAATAATATCTAGATATTATGATATTGTAATCAAAAGTAATGAAATATCAAGGTCTAAGAGAGGAGAGGAAAGGAGAGGAGAGCCGTGTGGGTTAGGGGCTTGTCGGGTCTGTTTTGTAAACGATTTGCGAAATCTCCGTTGACGGATCGATAAAGTAACAAATATCTAAGAGATTTGTATTAGTTTAATCGAAAGAATTAAAATATCTCAAGTGAGTGGAAAACGATGACATGGCGCGTGACTCATGCCAAAGTCGAGTTTCGAGTTTGTTACGGGATTTACGATGAGTCGGGAATAGTTAAATGACGTTCGGTTTAAAACCGTAAAAGTTATTCTTTAAATTCCGAATAAATTCAAAATAATTTTATTAAATTATTATAAATCTTAATAAATCTTAATAAAAATAAATCAAAATATTATTTTTTTAAATAAAATTTCGGTCTTCAAACTTATGAGGCGAGTCGGGAAAAAGTCAACGGAAGTCAAAGTTGACTGAAAAGTCGAGAAAAGTCAAAGATGACTTAAAAGTCAAGAAAAGTTTAGGACGACTTAAAAGTCAAGAAAAGTCAATGACGAATTTTAAAAAGTCAAGAAAAGTCAAAGACGACTTAAAAGTCAAGAAAAGTCAAAGATGACTAAAAACGGTCTTTTCATGAAATCTCTCAGAAATTCCAAATACGAACGCGGAATTTCAAAATACGACTCGGAACAATAAATTCTATTTTAAAAACTTAAGTATGCTGAAAAGTGTTAGTAAATATTTTTATTAGAAAAATTGGGCACTTTTCGGGTTGTTACACAAAGTATTTTGGGTAGATACATAAGCTTTCAAGGATGACTCCTATTTATAAGAACATGATCATCCCACCTTATGATAATTTTTCGATGTGGGACAATTCTACTATTATACATAGTATATTCACCACACGTCACACCTACATTATTTTTTAATGTGTGACAAATAAAATACTAAGTAGTATACTATTTTTTTGTTTTTGTAAAATGACTATTTCTTGACTGTTACTAAATTATTATAATAGTACTCCCTCCACACACCTATTTTCACTCCATTTGCTTTATTGCGGTCTAGCCTAGACGACACTTTGACCGTATTTTTCGACGTCTATATGTTACTTTGTTTATTCTTAAAAAAAATTTCGTGAAAGATGTCATGATAATAAGTGTAAGTGTTTTTGCTTTACAATATAATATTTTTTATTCACCAACTTATTTACGGTCAAAGTTCGGCAACTTTGACCTTCTAAAAGCAAACGAGGTGAAAATATGTGTGTGCAAGGAGTATTAGAATAATAAAAATTATTTTTTTTATTTTCACATACTTATATTCTAGTCATATCATATTATTAACAATATAGTAGTAAAAAAATATAAAATTTATACTCCAATGAAAGCATTTTTCGCTATGAATCCAAATATGTAAGCTTCAAAATGTTTTGCATTATATATTTTTCTTATATTGATAATCAAAAAATTTCTGACGTAAATAATAGTTGTGATATTAAAAATATTACATAAAATATTTTTCGTAATCTTGCAAGATCTTAAAATATACTTTCCAAAAACTGAAGGAGATGATGTTGACCAATAGAATTGCTCGATAAAACCTCTTATATATATATATATAATATATATATATATATATATATATATATGTATATATATATGTATATATTGATTGAGTGAAAAATATTGAGTGCTAACCCACCTTGGGAAGTTGTAGAGGGATTTGTGTATCGTGTACGTTTGGAGAGTTTTTGATATTGATGGAGTTTTTTTCTTGGAGAATGGATTGTTCATAGTCAGATTCAATAAGTATGAAAATAGAGAAGCGTTACTGAATTCAGGATATTATCTATTTGACAATAAACCGATGATTATAAGGCCCTGAGATGTTGAAATGGACCTGGTTAAACAAGAGGCATGTAGACACTGTCCCAGTTTGGGTAAAACTAAGTGGTATCCCTCTGAAGTTCTGGGGTAAATGTTTGTCTATGATAGCTAGTCTTGTGGGCAAGTTTGTTAAGGTGGACAAGATAACCAATGATAAGGTTAGACTAACCTATGCTAGGGTCTTGGTTGAACTAAAAATGAACCAAAAGTTGTCTGATAAGGTTTAGTTTAGAGATGAAGCTGGAAAAGTGGTCACTATGATGGTAGAATATGAGTGGAAACCTGTGCCTTGTACTAGCTGTAAAGTTATGGGGCATGAGGCTTCACAATGCAGGAAACTCACACCAAAGATTTGGAGTAAGGAATGGCAAGGGCAGATTACTAAACCTATAATTAAACCTAAAAAAGTATGGAGGCCTTTTCATAAACAACGGAATGATGTTGGTTTGTCTAGTACCATATTTACTCCGGACATCTTTTCTCCTTTGTCTAAAGTAAGATCTACATCTGTTATTAAATCTACTCCAGATATACAGATCATGAGGTTGAATAGACAGGAAGGTGTGACGATAGCAGTGAAATTGGCTGAGAATTTTAGTCAATATACCTTCCTGGATGCCTTGAATAATACTGTTACTCCAGGAGGCAGAATTGAGGAGAGTGCTAAGGACCCACCAGATCGTAGTGTTAATGCATAATCTAGGTTTCTGGAATGTTAGGGGTCTTAATGACCTGAATAAGCATAAGGTGGTTAAATGGTTCATGCACAATCAGGGAGTTTGTCTGTTTGGCTTACTTGAAACTAAGATTAATCCTAGTAACTTGATTAAGAAAGAGACTTCTCTTTGTGAGAGCTAGAGTGTTTCCACTAACTGCATGTGGCATAAGGGTGGTAGGATATGGGTGTTTTGGAAACCTGATTGGTTTGACATTCAATTCTTAGAGTATATTGCTCAATATATCCATTTGTTGGTCACCTCAAAACATGATAGTAAGCAATTGAATTGTGGAACTTTCTGAAGGGAGTGGCTAGTAATTGTAATGATCTTTGGCTTTGGCTGGGTGATTTCAATATTGTCATGTGTCTTGTAAAACGATTAGGTGGTAATACTACTAAGGCAAAAATAGAACATTTTCAACACTGTGTGTCTATTTGCTGTATGGAAGACATCTTAGCCACTGGGCTCTATTTACACGATCTAATAAACAAGAGGTTAATGATAGGGTCTACAGTAGGCTTGATAGGGCTATGGGGAATCAGGAATGGACATAGCAGTTTGGTGATTATGTAGCGCATTTCCATCCGAGGGTCTCTTTGACCATTGTCCATGTACTGTAGTGGATAGAACAGCTAGAATTGATGGAAGGAAAAGTTTTAAATACTTTAATATGTGGGGTGGTGCTGATAACTTCAAGGATATCGTTGCTAGAGTTTGGAGAAGTGATGTTTAAGGCACCAAGATGTTTAAAGTTGTTAAAAAAATCAAGGCCCTTGATGCGTGCATGTTATATAGACCTTTTAGCCCATGTTAGCACGCATTTCCATGCTTATTTAGTAGTGTTTTACTACAATTGTCCCCCGAATAGTCTACTTTGGTTTGTTTTGTAATATTTGCAGATATGGACCAGAATGACGGAAAACTTGCTATTTTGTAGCTCCTCAAGCATGCATAAGTGAGTCGGAAAGGAATCTTGGTGTCTCGGAATGCATGAAGTCGTGTTGAAGGAATGGAAGAACGAAATCCATAAGCAAAACACTCGTTCGAGGTGTAAAAGCCTTCGATCGACTACTCTATTATTTAGAAGACCTCGATCGAGCGTTGTTCTGCTTGATCGAGCTGCTGGCTTTGGACGTTTACTCGATCGAGCACTATGGTTACTCGATCGAGTGTTCCTGTCTCACACGTTCCTCGATCGAGTACTTTGGGCAGCATATTCTGCTCGATTGAGAGGTTACATGCTAATGGGCTTCGCGAGTTAGTGTGTTAAGCAATGGACGCCTTGTAATTTGTTATTTTTCATTTTTTACTAAAGGTTGGAAAAACGGAGGAAGGGACATACCTTCTTACCCTAGACTTTATCTTTTATTTTTTATTTTCTGGATCGGAATTTGAGGACTTCTTCTGACTTTCTTCCTCTTTAAAATTCGGGTATTATTGTTCTTGAATTGAATTAGTTATTTCTCTATGGTTTTTTGTTTCTTATTTATTATTGTTGTTGTTCTTCTTTCTATTATGCGTAGCTAATTCCTTTGCTAGGATTTAGGGAAACCGTGGCTTAGGTAAGATGAATTGATTAGTAGTCTTTAAATTAGGTTTGGATGCAATCATCGCATTTAATAGCTTTTAATTGTTTGAGTCGACGCATTCAATTGACTGACTTGATACCCCCTTGACCTAGATCGAGAGATTGGAAAAGGAAAGATCAGTGATGAACATTGGGATTATGCTAATGAGGGCGAGAGCTAACTTAGTATATCTTAGGGCGAATAGCGGACCGAAAGGACCTTTTCACTACCCACAAACCTGTTTAGACTTTACTTTGATTTTAATCCTGACCCTAGATGCCATGGGGAACCGACGATCCTAGTTCTTCTCCTATCTGTTATTTCACTCTTTATTTCTCTTCCCCTTTTCTCTTGTAGTGTTAGAAAATCAATTAAACAAAACCCCCAATTCCGATACTTTGACAGACTTAGCAAGTTATAGGATTCCCTCTCTCTGTGGATTCGACACCCGACTGCCTCTACTGCATTTTGTTGAGACCGTTAGGTTTTATCTTTGATAGGGTTGCGACAGCCGTATCAAATTTTGGCGCCGTTGCCGGGGAGACGGTGTAATTTTGTAGCTTTCTTTAGTTTGTCTTTGGTCTCAAGGAATTTATTCCTTGAGGCTGTTCTCATATTTGAGTTAGTGCTTAGTATTTGCAGGTATAATTCCTAAAAGAGGACCATTTGAACCTGCTGCTGCTGTAAATTTTCTGCAGGATGCCTAAGATCGCGAGTCATTCTGAGCCCAGTGCTGAGACTCTACCTAGGGGAACTACTCTCCCTCTTGCTGATGAGGGTACCTTCACAATACATCCGTCTTACTACAATTTAGTGGAGCGGAATTTATTCGGGGGTATGGTAGATGAAGACCCAGCTAGGCATGTAGAGGTATTTACAGACTATTGTTCCGCCATTCTTGTAGTTGCTGGCGTGACGCAAGACAAGCTAAAGGAATTCCTTTTTCCTTTTTCCTTGACTGATGATGCTAAGGATTGGTGGAGAGACTTAGATAGGAAGGCTGCTGGGGTTAAAGATTGGAGTTCATTAGCTCTAGCCTTCTATAGACGGTATTTTCCTCCTCAGCGAACCAATGCGCTGCGCAGCCAGATCACGAATTTTACTCAATCTACTATTGAAGATTTGAGTGTAGCATGGGCCAGGTTCAAGAAGCTAGTTCGCTCAGTTCCGCATCACGGGTTTGAGCAATGGTTTTTGTGCAACCAATTTTACAATGGGTTGCTTTACGAGCAAAGAATTGTTCTAGATGCTGCTGCACGAGGGAGATTTCAGGCTAATGTGGAGGATGATGAAGGGTGGCAACTCATTGAAAATATGGCCATCCATTCTGCTAGCTACGGTAATCCTAGAGCGGAAAGAAGGAGAGACATTGTTGTTGAAGAAGTTCATGTGGTAGATACGGGGAATTTAGGTGAAATACACCAAGTTCAAGCTATTGAGATGGTTTGTGGTAGATGTGGTGATGAAGGACACGACCCTATTACTTGTTTGGCTGATTCAGCAAGGGTTCTTTCTTATAGGAAATTCAAGCAAGGGGGTTCTTTTTCCGAGTTATATGCCGAGTTAACTGCTGCAAAATCTCAACCACTCGTAGATGAAGGCAAGGTACTTATTACCCAAGCCGAATATGAAGATCTCAAGGCCACTATCAATGCGCAAAAGCTTGAGCAACAATCTAGTGCGGATACCCTCCGGAAACTGCTCGACAGATGTAATTCACTTCTCCCAAACAATGACCCAGTCAATGCCATAAATCTGAGAAGTGGTAGTGCTTATGACGGTCTTGTACACGTCCCTGAAAGCACACATACCGAGGTCGATGATGTCTCGGACGAACTAATTGAAGATGTGCAGAGAAGTGATCGATCGAGTGAGAACGACGATCGATCGAAGCATTTTGATAAGGAAACTACTCGATCGAGTAAACCCACCACTCGATCGAGTAGTCTTGCTGTAGAAAGTCCTCGATGGAGTACTATACCTCCTCGATCGAGTAATCTGGTCATAGGAGATCCTCGATCGAGTAGCCCTTCCACTCGATCGAAGGGAAATGAGGAAGGAATCACTCGATCGAGTGCACTGAAATCTCGATCGAGTGTATGTCAGACATCAGGCACGCAAATTGAGGTTGTGTGTGATAAAGTACCCTCCCCTGTTTGGAAGGTACCGTGTAAAGAGAAAATTGGGGACCCGCTTCCGATGGTCAGAGTTCCATACCCAGGTCGTCTATGCGATTCAAAGACGGAGAAACAGTTCAGCAAATTTGTAGACATGGTTAAAAACATTCAGGTAAGTGTACCTTTTGCCGAACTAATCACTCAAGTACCACCTTACGCCAAATTTATGAAAGACATTGTTACGCGTAAGAAGGCACTTGAGGATTTCGCTACTGTCGCTTTTATGGAAGAGTCTAGTAGTTTAATTCTGAATAAGTCTCCCCCTAAATTAAAGGATCCGGGTAGTTTCTCTATTACTTGTGTTATAGGAGATGACGTGGTAGATAAGGCACTATGTGATCTTGGAGCTAGTGTAAGTGTCATGCCTTATTCTATCTGTCGTAAGCTTAACATGGGTCGTCTGAAAACGACCAATGTCACCCTACAGATAGCTGATAGATCTGTTAGGAGGCCTTTAGGTGTCCTAGAAGACGTGCCCGTTAAAGTGGGCAAGTTTTTTATCCCTGTTGACTTCATAGTCTTAGACATTGCTGAGGATACCCGTACCCAAATTATTTTGGGTAGGCCGTTTTTGTGTACTGCTGGAGCCATTATAGATGTTAAACTCGGGCGTTTAACTCTAGCTGTAGGGGATGATATAGTTTCGTTCAGTTTACCTGACACTTTATCTAGACCAATGATAGAGGATACTTGCTTTTCTGTTGATATCATTGATGAGTTCACTTATGAGTTCTGGCCGGATTCCTTGATAAAGGATCCGTTGGAGTCTTTGACTTTGTTAGATGAGTGTGCAGATTATTCTGATGACGATGACGCTGTGCTGAAATTGCTTGGAGCTACCGCAGATGAGGTAGAATTGACTGACGCAGAGGACGAACAGCTGGGACACTTGGGTCATGCCTTGTGTTCCGTCGAGGTAAAGGTTCCCGAGCGTAAGCCTCTTCCAACTCACCTTAAATATGCTTTTCTTGATGATACTAAACAATTTCCAGTTATTGTTAGTTCCAAACTGAATGAGGAACAACTAACCGCTTTGTTGGCTGTACTCAAGAGGAATAGGAAAGCAATGGGCTATTCACTGGATGACATCAAGGGCATCAGCCCTGATGTCTGTATGCACAGGATTGAGCTGGAAGAAGGTCACAAACCTTGCAGACAAGGTCAGCGGAAGCTGAACCCGAAAATGGAGGAGGTTGTGATGACCGAGCTGATGAAACTACTCGATGCAGGTATTATTTATTCAGTTGGTCACTCCAAAAGGGTAAGCCCAATTCAGGTCGTACCCAAGAAAGGAGGTATTACAGTTGTTAAAAATGAAAAGAATGAATTGATACCTACTCGACTAGTAACTGGGTGGCGAATGTGTATAGACTATAGGCAGTTAAATGCCACCACCAAGAAAGATCAATTCCCCCTTCTTTTCATTGATCAGATGATAGAAAGGTTAGCTTCTCATGAGTTTTTCTGTTATCTGGACGGGTACTCAGGGTTCTTTCAGATCCCTATTCATCCAGATGATCAGGAAAAGACTACTTTTACTTGTCCTAAGGGTTTTTTTGCTTATCGTAGAATGCCTTTTGGTTTGTGTAATGCCCCTGCTACCTTTCAGAGGTGCATGATGGGGATATTTTCTGAGTATATAGAATCTATCATGGAAGTCTTTATGGATGACTTCAGTGTCTATGGGAATGATTTTTATAAATGTTTAGCTAACCTTGATAAAGTTTTGCAGCGTTGTATCGAGGTTAACCTGGTGCTAAACTGGGAAAAGTGTCATTTCATGGTCAATGAGGGAGTAGTCCTTGGGCACTTGGTTTCGAATAGAGGTATTGAAGTAGACAGAGCAAAGGTGCAAGTGATTCGGCAATTACTCCCTCCTATTAACGTTAAGGGGGTGAGGAGTTTCCTTGGTCACGCCGGTTTTTATCGCCGGTTCATCAAGGACTTCTGTAAAATTACTAAACCACTTACACAGTTGCTATTAAAAGATGCTCCTTTCGATTTTACTGATGATTGTCTTTCTGCTTTTAACGCTTTGAAACAGGCTTTGGTCTCTCCACCCATCATTCAGCCTCTTGATTGGACGCTGCCGTTTGAAATTATGTGCGATGCAAGCGATTACGCACTAGAAGCGGTGCTCGACCAGCGAAAAGACAAAGCATTAAATGCTATTTACTATGCGAGCCGAACTCTGGATAAGGCTCAAGTGAAATATGCTACCACTGAGAAGGAGCTTTTAGCTGTAGTTTATGCGCTTGATAAATTTAGATCATACCTATTGGGTTCTAAAGTTATTGTTTTTACAGACCATGCAGCACTAAAACACCTTCTGAATAAGAAGGAAGCTATACCCAGATTGCTGAGGTGGATACTCCTCCTCCAGGAATTTGATCTGGAAATCAGGGACAAGAAAGGCGCAGAGAATGTTGTAGCGGATCATCTTTCGCGTTTGACGCGACAAGAGAGGGAGGATTCTCTTCCCATTAATGATTCGTTTGCTGATGATACTTTATGCACTGTTTATTCTATAAAATCTAAAGATGGTGTTGAACCTTGGTTTGCAGATTATGAAAAATCACATTGTCAGCCAGAAGCTGCCCCCTGATATGTCCTATCAGCAGCGGAAGAAATTTCTACATGATGTGCGGGATTATTTCTGGGATGATCCATACTTGTTTAAGTCATGCGCATACGGTCTCTTCAGACGGTGTATTCTGCAGTGGGAGATCAAAGCTATCCTAGAAGGCTGTCATTCTACCCCTTGTGGAGGTCACCACGGTCCATCGCGTACCGTGGCTAAGGTATTACAGTCTGGTTTCTATTGGCCGACTCTCTTTGCTGACACTAAAGCTTTTGTTGCTAGCTGTGATGCTTGCCAGCGGACAGGAAACATATCAAAGAGACATGAGATGCCCCAAAACGGCATTTTAGAGGTTGAGATTTTCGATGTCTGGGGCATTGATTATCAAGGACCATTCCCGTTGAGTCTTGGTAACAGGTATATTTTGGTAGATGTAGATTATGTGTCTAAATGGGTAGAAGCGATTGCTACTCCCAACTGTGATGCCAAAACCGTGATTAAGTTGTTCCGTAAGACCATTTTCCCCCGTTTTTGTGTCCCTAGGGTTGTCATTAGTGATAGGGGTATGGATTTTAGGGACCAGCAGCTCACGACCTTACTATCTAAATACGGTGTGAAACATCGTACGGGTTTGGGGTATCATCCTCAGACTAGTGGGCAGGTTGAAGTCTCTATTAGGGAACTAAAGGAGATTTTAGGTAAGGTTGTGTCTAAATCACGGAAGGTTTGGAGTGCCAAACTGGATGACACATTATGGGCCTACAGGACCGCATTTAAGACACCTATCGGTTCTTCACCGTATCGATTAGTGTATGGAAAGTCCTGTCATTTACCTGTTGAACTAGAACATAAAGCCTGGTGGGCAGTCCGCCAACTTAATTATGATGCTAACTTGTGTGGTGAGAAACGGTTGTTGCAGCTAGATGCACTGGAAGAATTCCATCTGAATGCCTATGATAGCTCGTGTATTTACAAAGAAATGACCAAACGTTGGCATGACAAGAGAATCATACCCCGTGAGTTCCAAGTCGGGCAGAAAGTGTTGCTATTCAATGCCCGACTGCGTTTATTCCCTAGTAAGCTGAAGTCCAGGTGGAGCGGTCCGTACACAGTAACTGCTGTTACTCAGTTTGGATCCGTTGAAATAGAAGACTCCGAGGGTAACCGGTTTAAGGTTAATGGGCACCATGTGAAACATTACTATGGAGCTGACACTGTCGTGGGTCGCGTCGAAGTGCTCTTCTTCGACGGAGATGAGGAGCTTGATGATTGAAGCTCAAGGGTCGTGCGGGACCTTATAAACCTGCGCTTATCGGGAGGCAACCCGATCTATTGTTTTGTCGTACCGTATTCAAAACTTTTTAGTAGTTTATTTCTGGTTACTGTTTAAACATTTCCAATTGCGAAAATTCTTGCTTCTCGCAGTTTTGGTGTCACTTACTCTGACATTTTTTGTTCGAACGAGTAGCATCTCAGGTCGATCGAACACTACAGCCCCTCGATCGAGCACTCTGGGTACTCGATCGAGTACTTCTGCGAAGACACCTTTCGATCGACCTGTTTTCCACTCGACCGAGAAGGCCCCATCTCGTTTTCACTCGATCGAGTAATGTTCTACTGGATCGAGTCCCTGGAGCACCTCCTTTCCGTTTGGTTTGGGGAAGTCGGTTATACGCGCGTCCCTGTAAGTTTCCGACTCTCTCTAGTTTGCAATTCTTTTACTTTACTTTGTAGAATGGGGACATTGTACGGTTTGGTTTGGGGAGGTTTGGTCTTGCATCCATATCGTGTCTGCATTTCCCTTTTACTGCATTTTCGTATGCATTGTTAATCACTCATGAAATTCCAAAATTTTCAAAAAATTTCATGTTTATTTTTGCATTTTAGTCGAGTCGGAACAATTCTCTCCTACCCTTCATCTAGTCTTGATTTAAGCCTTGCATAGCTAATATCTCTTGCATAGTCATTTGCTTGTTAATCGATGCTGAAAGAATAGACTTGACCTGACATGTTGGCAACCTACTTACATATTCTGAGGATTAGAGCTCTTAAACTGGTGACATCTATGACCAGTTCATATAGGACTGTGAGTAGTTACTCCCTCGTGTCATCGTATTGCATGTATATGAAATTTGATTCTTATTTCCTGCACGTACGGGTTCGTGGTCGGTATCACATGTTTGGAGAATGCTTGCAATTTCCCTTTCTCATTACCCATTTAACTCCACATTCAGCCAAAACTGCCTGTTGACCCACAATCTACATCCTAAATTTAGCCTACCTAGCGTCGAGCTAGTCTAGTGTTGGTTGTTGAGGTACTTACTTCATTTTGTCAGTTTGGTTTGCATCCTTGCCACGGAGTTGGTATCTGAAGAATTTGGGAATCGAAGTTGAAATTGTTTCCGCGGAAATGTTAGCTGAATATTTTGAAATAAAAAGAAAAAAAATTAATAAAGAAAAAGAAAAGGAAAACGGTCTCTTTTCCCATGCTTTATTCATATCATATGGGGATTCAGTAAGAGCTGAATAAGCTAACCAGTTTCGTTTCCGCTCCATCTATTGGGTTTTAGTGAGTTGTCGGCCGAATCATGGCCGTGTACTTCATTATGAGATAAGAAGACAGATTTTGTTATTTGATATAGATCAGGTAGCTAGCTTGACGCTTTACCTCCTCTATTCCATTATTGTTTTGCCCCTTCTTACCCATAACCTCACTTATCCAAATGTTGCGAGTATTCGGCGTGTGATAGTCCTTGAATGGTGGTTGTGCGTGTGTACGGTAACTGAATCTTTTATCATGTTAGTTGGCATTGCATGAGCGCGACGGTCGTAGTTAGGTGAGCGACTATTTTTCTCCTTTTCGCTCTTGCACATAACATGCTTACCCTTTGCTTTGCTGAGAGAAGAGTGATCCGTGAGAGTCCGACGTTGATGGTCTAGCAAGGTCGACGGTTCAGTTCGTTTGCATTTGATTTCATTGCTGAGTTTAACTGTTGCATTAAATTGGTTCAAGCGGACGATTTGCAGTAGTCCGGCGTCTACTTGTTCCTTTTATTTGTTCGCATCCTTTTTGCTTGAGGACAAGCAAAGGTTGGTTTGGGGAAGTTTGATGCGTGCATTTTATATAGACCTTTTAGGCCATGTTAGCACGCATTTCCATGCTTATTTAGTAGTGTTTTACTACAAATGTCCCCCGAATAGTCTACTTTGGTTTGTTTTGTAATATTTGCAGATATGGACCAGAATGACGGAAAACTAGCTATTTTGTAGCTCCTCAAGCATGCATAAGTGAGTCATAAAGGAATCTTGGTGTCTCGGAATGCATGAAGTCGTGTTGAAGGAATGGAAGAACGAAATCCATGAGCAAAACACTCGTTCGAGGTGTAAAAGCCTTCGATCGACTACTCTATTATTTAGAAGACGTCGATCGAGCGTTGTTCTGCTCGATCGAGCTGCTGGCTTTGGACGTTTACTCGATCGAGCACTATGGTTACTCGATCGAGTGTTCTTGTCTCACACGTTCCTCGATCGAGTACTTTGGGCAGCATATTCTGCTCGATTCAGAGGTTACATGCTAATGGGCTTCGCGAGTTAGTGTGTTAAGCAATGGACGCCTTGTAATTTGTTATTTTTCATTTTTTACTAAAGGTTGGAAAAACGGAGGAAGGGACATAACTTCTTACCCTAGACTTTATCTTTTATTTTTTATTTTCTGAATCGAAATTTGAGGACTTCTTCTGACTTTCTTCCTCTTTAAAATTCGGGTATTATTGTTCTTGAATTGAATTAGTTATTTCTCTATGGTTTTTTGTTTCTTATTTATTATTGTTGTTGTTCTTCTTTCTATTATGCGTAGCTAGTTCCTTTGCTAAGATTTAGGGGAACCGTGGCTTAGGTAAGATGAATTGATTAGTAGTCTTTAAATTAGGTTTGGATGCAATCATCGCATTTAATAGCTTTTAATTGTTTGAGTCGACGCATTCAATTGACTGACTTGATACCCCCTTGACCTAGATCGAGAGATTGGAAAAGGAAAGATCAGTGATGAACATTGGGATTATGCTAATGAGGGCGAGAGCTAAGTTAGTATATTTTAGGGCGAATAGCGGACCGAAAGGACCTTTTCACTACCCACAAACCTGTTTAGACTTTACTTTGATTTTAATCCTGACCCTAGATGCCATGGGGAACCGATGATCCTAGTTCTTCTCCTATTTGTTATTTCACTCTTCATTTCTCTTCCCCTTTTCTCTTGTAGTGTTAGGAAATCAATTAAACAAAACCTCCAATTCCGATACTTTGACAGACTTAGCAAGTTATATAATTCCCTCTCTATGTGGATTCGACACCCGACTGCCTCTACTGCATTTTGTTGAGACCGTTAGGTTTTATCTTTTATAGGGTTGCGACAGCCGTATCAGCCCTCAAACATGTGCTTAAATAGCTTAATAAAACATGCTTCTCAGATATAGAGAACAATACTAATATTGCAAGCACTGTGTTGGAAAATCTTCAAAAATTGCTGGTGGATAATCCTGGGGATACTAACTTAACGCAACAGGAAATGGATTTAGCAAATAACCTTAAACATCTTGTTCTAATTAGAGATAGTTTTTTTTTATCTCAGAAAGCTAAGTTGTAGTGGTCTTTAGAAGGGGATATTAATAGTTCTTATTTCCACCGAGTTATTAAGAAAAGATTGAATATGAATAAAATTTTAAAGATTGAGGATAAGGATGGGGTTCTTTGTTCTGATGAGACTATCATTCAGAATGCCTTTTTGGATTACTACCAGGAACTGCTTGGAACACATAAGTCTATTGATAGTGTGAATCTTAATATTGTGAGGAAGGGTTCATGTTGTACTGAAGAAAACTAGAGTATTCTATCCACCCTGTCACTGATGAGAAAATCAAATGTAGTATTTTCAATGTTCCTTAAGGGAAGTCTCCAGATCCAGATGGATATAATAGTCAATTCTACATTGATGCTTGGGAAGTGGTTGGTCCCGAGATCTGTACTACAGTGAACAACTTCTTTGAGACTGGGAAACTATTGGCACATGTGAATGCTACATTGATTACTTTAATTCCGAAGATGGACAGACCAACTAGTGTTAAGCAATTCAGGCCCATATCTTGTTGTAATGTTTTATATAAATCAATTTCCAAGATTTTATGCTCCAGATTGGCCTTAGTATTGCCTGATATTATTAACAGAAATCAAGGGGCCTTTGTTAAAGGGAGGAGTATCCTAGAGAACATCCTAATTTGCCAAGATCTGGTTAGACTATATAATAGAGAGATGGTGTCCCCGAGCTGCATGTATAAGCTTCACTTACAAAAGGCCTATGTAACTATTGAGTGGTAGTTTGTTGACCAGATGCGGGTTGCACTGAATTTTCCAGGAAAGCTTAGGCTGATGGTCATGAACTGCATTTCCTCTACATCTTATTGCCTCAACCTTAATGGGGCTCAATTTGGATACTTTAAGGGTAAGAGGGGCCTCAGACAAGGTGATCCTATCTCACCTTTACTATTTTGTATTTGTATGGAATACCTTACTAGAATTATAAATTTTGCTACTGAAAAGTGGTATTTCAGATATCACTATTTATGTAAAAGCCTGAAACTGACACATTTGCTATTTGTTGATGACCTGTTGATGTTCTGTAAGGGAGATGTAAGGTCAATCATGGTGATGCTTAGAGTCATCTCAACTTTTTCTGCTACCTCTGAACTAAGAGTCAATTCTGCAAAGTCTGAGGTGGTTTTAAAAGGAGTTACAGATCTTCTAACACATGATATCATTCAGGTTTCAAGTTTTTAGGAAGGGAAACCTCCATTTAAATAACTTGGTATTCCTATCCAGGTAGAAAGGTTGACAAGACAAGATTGTAACATTCATATAGAGAGAGTGGTTTCCAAAGTAAGGGGCATAAGGGCAAGGAAACTCAGTTATGTAGGGAGACTTGTGCTTATTAACTCTGTGTTCAATACTCTAAATAACTATTGGGCCTCTATCTTTTTTATTCCAAAAGGGGTGATTAGGAGAATTGAAGCCATTTGTTGGAATTATCTTTGGAATGGTGAAACGGAATATCAAAGAATTCATCTTGGGGCATGAGGAAAGGTTTGTTGTAGTAAAAAGAAAGGAGGTCACAACATCTAGGAAGCTGGGGTGTGGAATATAGCTATTGTTGGTAAACTAGTAAATTAGATTTACACTAAGGAATTTAGGTTATGGGTACTGTGGATAGACCATGTTTACTTAAAAGTAGCTGACTGGCATACTTATCATCCTCCACCTGATTCCAATTGGAATTGGAGGAACATTTTTAAAGTTAAGGATTTTGTGGCTGCAAGTATTCAAGGCAACCAATAGATAGCTGATCCTGAAGGTTACTCTATTGGTGTTGGTTATCATTGGATAAAGGGATCACACCTCCCTGTCCAGTGGTACAAGACAGTTTGGGATAAATGGAGCATTCACAAGCACTCTTGTATTGGTTGGTTGATTAAACTAGAAGGATTAAACATTCGAGGCAAACTTAGACGTTTAGGACTGTGTGATAGTAACAAGTGTGTATTATGTAAGCAATGTATGAGCACATGTTTAAAGATTGCTTATATAGTGCTCAGGTTCTGAAAGGCATAGAAGATTGGTTATAGTTGAGGATAGGTGACAGTAATAATAGATATACGAAGCTTCAGAAGAGGACTTGGGGGATATCTCAAATGGCCTGCTGGTACACCATTTGGTATGAAAAAAATAGTTGCAGACATTACCTGTTGTTGAAAAGAAAAGAACAGTTGATACGAAGTCTAAAGGCTCTAATCGTTGCTAGGATAATACAGAAGATGGATCATGTTGTGCCGCAGAAGGAGAAGGAATGGCTTGCTAGGCTAAATATTTGTATTAGATGATAGTTAGCCATTAGTTGTGATGTATGTAATTGATATATAAGAACAATATTGTATTCCACTTTTATTATTAATCAAAAGCTCAGATTTTACCAAAAAAAAAATTATGAGCCTGTCACCATTAAGATAGAAATCGTGGTTGACCTGATAAACATGGTTTGGATGTTGTCACGTATACTTGGGAATTTATCAAGTGTGCACCAAAGATAGCGGTTACAGGTTCGCCCGTCGTCTGATAAAAAAAGAATTGATAAAACTAAATGGGTTGATAGACGGTCATCAATTAGCCAATTTAGTAGGGTATATGTTTAATTTTATCATAAAATTCACAGTTCAAAACTAAGGAATTTGTAATCTTTCGCTTTACTGAATACATAATCCCCTATGTAAACATCGGGGATTGGATTATTAATTCAATTAAGGAACTATCTATCGAATTCGGCAAATACGGAACATTATATTATTCCTTGATGTCGAAAAATATCATCTTCAAGCTTGAAGAGAAGTTTCATTTTTCTCCCGACCCCTTATTTAACTTCAATTAGCAAACTGTATCTTATGCTCTATTCGCGGACTCGGAACGAGGTATGGGTAAGGGCTCTTCATAACTGTAGGGGTTTTAGGCTTATGTCATACGCTTGTTAATGGGCATAGATTTTGAATGATGATGATCATTTTAGGTAG
>JAIUZE010007313.1:0-18418 GCA_022085475.1 Heliosperma pusillum | reverse complement strand
AAGGAGCAAGCTTAAGCAAAGACTCAAATCATATCATTTCTTCCCCCTCTTGGCATCATTGAAAAGACAAGAACAAAGACATGAAACGACTAGAATAACACATGTCAAGGCAAGAAATAGATGTGCAAAATACGCAATAGAAAACGATTTATACCAAGCAAAATCAAGAGTAAATGTTAATTAAAACTACAAACCACAAAATAGAGTATTAGTTGCCATTGGGCCGAATGGATTAGTAGTTTAAGAAACAAAACAAGCTAAGGTAAGAAGATCAAGGCTTTTTGGGTTGTCGGATGATGTTGGGATTAATGTAATCGGGTCGGGTGCGGTACTCGAGAGTAGAAAGACGATCAAGGCACGTCGACACAAGAGTAGCTTGGGCGGTGAGGCAAACATCGAAGTTTCGAACCTTCAAAGAAAGAGCCTCCGTCGCATCAAGTATAGTGTGCATCCCCTCACGCATGTTCGAACCGCTCTTCACCAATGCACCTGCTTGGCTCACCAACAATTGCATCCGATCCCTTTGCCTATACATCTCTTGTCGAATATCGACAACATTCCTCTCTAATTTTGCTAGGCAATCATCAACACCCGTCATCCAAGACCTCAACTCACTACGCACACCCGAACCGACATGGTCACGGGTAGAGCTAATGTTCCCCATAGCCACGGTTTTTACATTTTTTTTTTTTTTTTTTTTCAACAACCGCAACAATTTTCTTATCTTGCGCATCAAGGCGCTCCATTACTTTTCCCATAAACACATCCAATTTCGATTCAAGCCCCGAAAAATCAGCCACTCTCGGGTTCATAACAACCGAAAAATCAGCCACTCTCCATTACAATATTTTTTTTTATGTCTTCACTAACACCCACTTGTACCCCCCCCCTTTTTTTTTATTAATCGACGCCTTTTTGTACCTTCAAGCACCGAACCCGACTCGGTTTGGGTTTTGGAGTTTGGGTGGTGGTATTTTTGTAGAGTAGCCGTGTAGCGCCGGCTCTATTCCTCTTTTTCCTTTTTTTTTTTGTTTTTGAATTTGGGTAGGAAAAGGAATCTAAGGTAATTATTTTTGAGATATGGTAAGGATAGGATTTGGTAAATAAAAAGATATGGTAAGATGATTTTGTTTGAGAATTTCGGCCAACATAGGATTCTAGGGTAGAATTTGATTCAATTTTGGAAAGTGAATAAGATAGGTTTTTGGCAAATATGTGGTTCATAATTCAATTTCCATAAAACACTTAATATGCAAGATACTCACGTAAAATATATAATATTAAACACAAATATACTAGAAATGAAATATGCGGACACAGTCATACAATCTCGTCTTATTCTAGCCAGTCACGCAGGTTCACAAAATAAATATGACGAATTTAATTGCTACTGATTAAACCAATTTCCAACCGCAAAATCTCAAAACGTCTTCTCGCTAACGCCTTTGTTAAAATGTCAGCCCATTGAACATCAGTACTACAAAATTCGAGTTTAATGTTGCCCTTTTCTACCTGGTCACGCAAAAAATGATGTCTAATGTCTATATGCTTAGTACGAGAATGCTGAGCTGGGTTCTTAGAAATAACAATAGCACTCGTATTATCACAGAAAACAGGCATACAACCAACATTAACACCATAATCAAATAGTTGTTGCTTTAACCAAAGTAGTTGAGAACATACCAGTCCTGCAGCTATATATTCGGCTTCTGCAGTAGATAACGCAACCGAATTTTGCTTCTTTGAGCCCCAAGTTATTATGCAAGGTCCAACAAAAGTAGCGAATCCAGAGGTACTTTTCCTATCTAACGAACATCCCGCATAATCTGCGTCTGAATATCCTACTAGATTGAAATTACACTCAAGTGGATACCACAAAGATAAATTAGATGTACCAATTAAATATCTCAAGATACGTTTAACTGCAATCATATGTGATTCCTTAGGACATGATTGAAATCTAGCACAGACACATACGCTGAACATAATGTCAGGCCTACTTGCAGTTAAATATAATAAAGAACCAATCATACCTCAATATGTAGTCTCATCTACGGACGGACTTACCATTTTCGTCCAAGGTCAACTTTTTATCAGTTACCATAGGTGTGTCCATTGGATGAGCGTTCTCCATACCAAATTTTCTGATTAGCTCCTTGACATATTTTTGTTGGTGAATCTTTATTCCTTCTTTGGTTTGTTGAATCTGCAGTCCTAGGAAGAATTTCAATTCTCCCATCATGCTCATTTCAAAGTCTGAGGTCATAAGATCTGAAAAATACTTGCACAATTTATTGTTAGTAGAACCAAAAATAATATCGTCTACATAAATTTGAGCAACAAGTAAATCAGAACCCTCGGATTTTAGAAATAGGGTTTTGTCGACAGATCCTCTCTTAAAATTGTTTTGTAATAAAAATTTTGACAATCTGTCATACCAAGCCCTAGGCGCTTGTTTCAAACCATATAAAGCTTTATCGAGTTTAAAAACATGGTTTTGAAACTTGCTATTCAAAAATCCAGGAGGTTGTTAAACAAAAACCTCTTCTTCCAAATAACCGTTAAGAAATGCAGTCTTAACGTCCATTTGGAATAATTTCATTCCTTTGTGAGCTGCGAAGGCGATGAGCAAGCGAATAGCTTCAAGTCTTGCTACTGGAGCGAATGTCTCGTCATAATCAATTCCTTCTTGTTGATTATAACCTTGAACGACCAATCGAGCCTTGTTACGAACTATAACTCTTGAATCATCCAATTTATTTCTAAATACCCATCGAGTACCAATCACAGTTCGATTAGGAGGTCGTGGCACAAGGTGCCATACTTTATTACGTTCGAACTGTTGAAGCTCCTCTTGCATAGCTACAATCCAATCGGATTCTGCAAGAGCTTCCTTGATGTTGGTGGGCTCTATGGTAGACAGAAAAGAATAGAATGAACAAAAGTTATTTAATGTTCGCCTCGTTTGAACTCCTTTATTCAAACTTCCTAGGATACTATCCATAGGATGAGAACTCATGTATTTCCATTTCTTAGAGTTTCTAGGCTCATCATCATCTGATGAACTATCACTTTCCTTAAATGATTCAGAATCAAGATTGGTTCCCCCTGAGTTGGACTCTGGGGTTATAGCTGAAGTTGGTACAACTTCAGTTACACCATCTTGGTTCTGGTTCAAAGTTATAGCATCATCAGCTATAACTTCAGTTTCTTTTTCCTTGTTTTGAGAAGAGACATTCGTATCATCAACAATTGTCTCAGTTCTCTGTTCAAGGTCATTTGCGGATTTGTCAAGTTCATCATTGATTCCTTCAATAACTTCTTCATTAATAACTGGCTCGTCTTCCCTTGAAAGGCGAAAGTCTGGATCATTCATGTCTTCTTCTTCATTCTGTTCAACTTGTTCAGGCACATTATCTTCATCAAATACAACATGAACACTTTCTTCTATGCACAACGTTCTTTTGTTAAAAACTTTAAAAGCTTTACTATGATTAGAATAACCAACAAACACAGCTTCGTCACTTCGTGGATCAAATTTGCTCAAATTACTTTTTCCATTATTATGGACAAAACATTTACTACCGAAGCAACGAAGGTGAGCTATATTGGGTTTTCTCCCTCTTAAAAGTTCATAGGGAGTCTTTTTGAGAATAGGTCTAATCATAGCTCTATTGTGCACATAGCATGCAGTACTTATGGCTTCTGCCCAAAAGCTCTTAGGAAGGCCACTACACAAAAGCATAGTGCGGGCCATGTCCTCTAATGTTCTATTCATACGTTCCACGACACCATTTTGTTGTGGGGTTCGTGGTGCAGAAAAGTTATGTCCTACACCATTCTCCCTACAATATTCTATAAAAGCTTGATTATCAAATTCGGTGCCATGATCCGTACGAATGGAAACTAACTTTTTATCATACTTGTTTTGGGCGAGCTTCATTAGTACTACAAACTCATCGAAAGTTTCATCTTTAGTAAATAAGAAGATAGGCCATACATACCTTGAGTAGTCGTCGACTAGGACGAATACGTACCTTGATCCACCGCGGCTTCTTACTTTCATAGGTCCACACAAATCCATGTGTACCAACTCAAGTGGACGCTCTGTACTTACTACTCGTTTCGGTTTGAATGAAGATCTAACTTGTTTACAACGGGCACATGAGTCACACATCTTTTCTTGTTCGAATTTGATTGAGGGTAGACCCTCAACTAAATCCCAAGACTTGAGTTTCTTTAAAATCGTTGGACTGATGTGTGCAAACCTCTTGTGCCACAGGCATGAGTCATCCACGGTGACTTTCATGCACGTAAAGGAACTTGTAGTGACTTTGTTTAAATCAATCATATACACGTTCCGTTTACGTAAGCCTTCTAAGATAACAGTACTAGTACCTTCAATTATGATGCGACAAACATTTGAATGAAAAACGACTTTATTTCCTTTGTCACATAATTGAGAGATACTTAGCAAGTTATGCTTAAGGCCATCTACCAGATATACATTATTAATAGCATGTGAAGAAGATATACCAATCTTACCTACACCAATTATGTTGCCCGTCTTGTTGTCTCCAAAGGTGACCTTGCCACCGTTGAAGGGTTCTAGTGAAAGAAATAAATTCTTGTTTCCAGTCATGTGTCTCGAACATCCACTGTCGAGATACCATAGATGGTTTTCTTTCACTATTATCTGCAAGAGAATCAAATACAGCTTTTAGGTACCCACGCTAAGTTGGGTCCTTTGTGGTTAGTGACTCTATGTATTTGATCCTTCCTAACCCATACCTGTTTGACAATTCTTTTCTTTTTAGGATAGGGTTTGCTAGGTTTATTATATTGTTTGTTATTGTT
This sequence comes from Heliosperma pusillum, assembly GCA_022085475.1. NCBI lineage: Eukaryota > Viridiplantae > Streptophyta > Magnoliopsida > Caryophyllales > Caryophyllaceae > Heliosperma > Heliosperma pusillum. The sequence goes on along the minus strand of JAIUZE010007313.1, from coordinate 13,561 downwards.
GTGACGCACATTAGGTTTAAACGACTGCTTCTGATTCACATTAGGTTTAAATTTTGAAGGTACAGATGTGTAATCGAAAGCAATGTCATAAAACCATCTAAACTCATTATTTCTAACCTCATCACGTTGAGGTTCAGATTCGGACTCACTAGACACGGCATGCTCTTTCACAAAATCAGTTTGATTTTTGTTGTCGTTAACATATTTAACACAATTATCTTTAACATGACCGTTGTGACCACAATAGTTGCAAATCAGATATTCTGAAAGATTGACGTACTTCCTTCTTCTGAAATCACGGTCAGAAGGAGTAGATTTGCATTTATCATGGTCTCTACGACTATAGCATTCATGACCAAGACCTTTCTTCATGTTATTATTAGACTGTTCGGTAAGGAAGTCTAAGACCTTTTGACTTCCTTCCCACTTATCATGAACTTTTCGTGCATGTAGGAGCAATTCCTTCAAAGACTGAATTTCTTTTTCACACGACGAATGATCTACATTCGAGTCTTTGGAGGGATTGTTCTTTTTGAAATTTTCACGAAAATCATTGAAACGTTTGTTCAAGATAAGTTTCTCCTCATTATGTTGACTTTTGGCTTGGGAGAATTCAGCCTTCAAATCTTTCAATTGCTGAGAAAGAAAGGAGTTTACTTTCTCGTGATCAAGGATAACAACTTCCTTTGCCTTAGCTTCAGATTGTAAAAGCTCATTGACTTTCTTCAATTCTAAAGTTATAGCTTCATTAGCTATAACTTTGGCTTGAAGATGCTTAATGTTGAGCTTCAACTCTGAGATTATAGCTTCATTAGCTATAACTTTAGACTCAAGAGCTTCTTTCTCAACATTTGTCTTGTCTGAAGTTATAGCTGAAGTTGCCATAACTTTAGACTTGAGCTTTTTGGCTTTGGCCTTAAGAAGTTGGTTTTCCTCAGCAATATCAAGAATTTGTTCTTTAAGATCTTTTAATTCAAGACTCTGTTCATGACAATGATCTAAGGCTTCTTCAAAATACTTAATTAAAGACTTCTTAGATAAATTTTTAACTTGCTTTTTAAGTTCAAGATGACTAACCTCTTCGTCATCTTCTGAATCTGGTTCTGAATCTGAGTTGCCAACAAGACACATCTCGGATTCGCTTTCATTGTCACTGTCAGAAATTAGGTCAAGACTGACGTTGCTTAGACACAAGTTGGCGACTTCCTCTTCCTCTGACTCGTCGTCCTCTGTGTCGAGATCTCCCCAGCAATAAGCCATCATTACTTGCTTGAATTCCTTCTTGGTTTTGTCTCGTTGATTTTTGTCTTTGATTTTCTTCCATGTGGGGCAATCTTTGATCATGTGATCATTATCCCCACATTTGAAGCAACCACGACTTGAAAGAGACCCTTTTGACTCAATTGGCTTTTTGTAAGATTTGTTAGTGTTATTGTTAAACGTTTTCCCTTGTGGTTTATTAAAGAATTTTTTCTTAAAACGTCTAGCAAATAACACTGTTTCATCTTCAAGATCCGAATCTTGTCTTTCACTAGATTCGGCTTGTAGAGCCACTTTCTTGCTATTACTATCATTTGCCTCATCTTCATCAAGAGTAATCTCGTGAGCCATTAGGGTTCCAAGTAGCTCTTGATAAGATAGGTCAGATAGGTCTTTACATTCCTCAATTACCGTCACCTTAGGTCTCCATCGTTTAGATAGACTTCTAAGGATCTTCCTGGCAATTTCCTCGGAGTCAAAAGTTTTTCCAAGATTTTTCAATTCATTAATGATACTAGAGAAGCGAGTGGACATGCTGTCAAGCGATTCATTTTGTTCCATGGAGAACAGTTCGTATTTTCGCATAAGTAGTGCAATACGTTGCTTTTTGACAACAGTTGTCCCCTCATAAGCTAACTCAAGACCATCCCATATTTCCTTGGCAGTAGAACTAGATGAGAAACGATCAAATTCAGTATGGGTCATGCCGTTTTGCAACAGACTAATAGCCTTTGAATTTTTCTCAGCTTTCTTATAATCTGCCTCAACATAGTCATCTTCTTTCTTTTCGATGGACGTGCCTGTAGCCGTTCCAAGCATGATCTTATTAGGACCATTCTTAATGATTAGCCAACACTCCCAATCGTTACCCTTTATGAAATGGGTCATCATATTTTTCCATAGACTGTAGTTTTTCCCATCGAATACGGGACACTTCAGATGTTTGGAATCCATTAAAATAAAATTAAATGCAGCGGAAAATAAATAAAAATAAAAAGATAAATGGATCAGACTCCTTGCTGTAAGGCAATCAAGAGCACGAGGCTCTGATACCAATTGTAGAGTCTATTGATCGAATACGAAAGAGGGGGGGGGGGTGAATTGAGTATTAAAAACTAGCCCCACTTTTTCGATTTATATGATATGTAATTAATTATTTGATCTTATGAATTAAAATCAACTAATTAATTAATCAAAGTAAGCGCGAATAACGAAATAACGAAAAGTAAAGAGATAAGAGAGAGGCACACGATTTTTGAAGTGGTTCAGTTTCACACGTTGAAACCTACGTCCACTATTCTCGATTAATAATTTTTAGTACCTTTCTACGGATTACAAAAATTACCAACCCACTCGTATAATCAACACTATGATTATAACTCAGATGAGTATCGCTAAATACCCTATACTATCTTACGCTAATAAGAAAGTACAATATAACTCACACAAATTCCCGTTAAAGAATTGTAAGCTTATAATGATGTACTATTATCCAATAACGTATTTCACTCAAGCGATTGATAATAATTGATGCACAACTCTTTTAAAAACAAACTCTAAAAATAATAAATATTTGCTCAAAGGTTTGCTTTAAAACGATTTTGGAAAATCAAACACAAGTAAAATAAATAGCCGTGTAAAGTATGTGTATTTCGTGTATTTTACAATTTGTATGTGAATGAGTATTTATAGTAGTAGAATCATAGTAGATCTAAAACCCTAGTATAATATTTAATAAAGATACTTATCTTATCACAAAATAATATTTGCTTATCTTTTAGAAATATCTTTATCTCAAAATATTATTTGGTTTATCTTAAGGAAATATATTTATCTTAATATCTCAAAATATTGTTGTAAAGATATAGTAGAATCCTAGATTAGGTAAACTAAGGAAACAACCTATGGAGGCCGAATCCTAGCTCACGAAACCCTAGGAGCACGAATCCCTAGGTGGCACAAACTAGGTTTCACGAAACCCTAGGTGGCTCAAACACTAGGTGGGCTAATTAGGTTAACAACAAATTGAGATAGAATATATTAGAAACCCTAGGTATCATGACAACCCATAAGTTGTATTACTAACCAATAGAATCTCATAAATATATTCTCTATTAAAATAATTGATAAATATAAAAATACTCTTTCACTTTTGAAAACATTTCAAAACATTTTATTTCCCAAAATCATGCATCAATATTTTATCATTCAAAATCATAGACTAAAGCTATAACTTTTGAACGTAAAATCTCTCGAATGAAATAGTTACCGAATGACGACCTATACTATCTAATCTTCACAAAGATCTTCAGTATACGGATCATCTCTTCATCTTGATCACAAAGACCCTCCATCTCGAGTCTTGTGTAGTTTGATGTAGATCTTGTTTGAAGCGATTTTCTTTAAAGTTATGCCTGGTTAGCTATAACTTTCATGTTCACTTCAAAAGTTATTCCTGAAGTTGTTATAACTTTGTCTCACAGACTTTATCAAAATTATGCCTAACTTTGATCTTTCTTCTCATAATTGTTGCTAGCTATAATAAGACTAAAGCACACAATTACACGCATATGATATATCGAGTAAAACATATTATTACGTAACCACATGTCATTATCAAAACTATGAAATTGGTCCAACAGAGGACATCGTTCATTTTAGGGTCGGGGGATTGCAATACCCGTTTCTTTTAGGACGTTATTAACTTAGGAACCCTCACATGTATGTCTTTTGTAAGTGTTTGAGTGAATTAGGTGATACTCGGGGACGTACTCGACCGAGTAGGTGGCACTAGGTCGAGGGGGTCGTGATACTAGAACGAGCGAGTGCGAGTCAGCGGTTTTGGTATTTAGGAAGTCGGGATTAAGTGAAATCATCTTAGATTTCCTTTCTTTTCTTCCTCAAACCTTATGAGCCCTAGAATATATGTTACTCCATACATTCCAACCTATTCCTTCATTCTTATCTCGATTTGGAGTATAATTTGGAAAGGGAGCGGGACGCAGCTTGATTGGATCATTTGGATGGAGATCCTCCTTTATTTTATGTCTATTCCTCTATGTCTATTCGGAAAGAGATGAGAAAATAGGTGTACAAATATTTAGGAAAATGATTAGAGTTAAAATAAAGTTTAAAAAATTGAGTAAGCCTAATAACAGCTTCCCAAAAATATATAAATGGGTCGTTCGGGCCGAATTCGGTCATGTCATTTTCGGGTTAATTATCGGGTCGGGTTATTTCGCGTCGTGTCATTCAGGTTCGTTTGGGTCAATATTTTGCATAAAATAATTGTTTTCAGGTCATTTAGGTTACTCCGGGTCACTTCGTCATTTTAGGTGTGGTCATTTTGAATTGGGCTAGTTCGGGTCTTTCGTGCGAAATTCGGGTCACGCTTTTCGGGCGACTTTCGGATCTCACTTCAATTCACGCTTTTCAGGTTAGTTTCGAATCTCGGGTTAGCTTTATTTGATCGGGTTATTCAAGTCAGTCAGCTTTGTCGGGTCCAAATATAAGTATCATTGAGTCAATATGACTCAAATACATAATTACAAACTAATTGACCCCATGTTTGTAATTTTGTGTATTAACGTTAATTTAGGGAATGAAACACGAAGTTTCACAATCCCAAACATTCGTACACAAGTTACATACAATTTACAACGCCCTCTTTTCCTAGTAATCTAGGGGACAACTTCCCTTTAACGCGCTAAATGACACATTACTAGTTAGCATAACAAAAAGAAAACCACCACACGTTACTTCACAAAGTCGGTTTACTAAGCTCCATCTACTATATATAGCTCATCTCGTTCCGTATGTCACATAATCTCATATCAACATACATTTTCTTTGACACAACACACATATTCGATCTCCTTTACACCTATAAAACAAATTCGCAACTTTTTATATCACATCACTTTTAAATTCCATCATCAATTAGATACCCACCATTGATTTATGATTCCTTTATCCTTTGTTACACTAATTTTATTCCTCTTTAATAATCCCATTCTTTCATTCTCCAATTCTTCACAATATAATCCCAAATCCCACATCAACATGCCTGGAAAACGCAACTTCACATCATACTCCCAAATCATCCAAGAACAAGAAGAAAGAAATCCAAGTATGGTTTACCGTTCTAACAAGAAACTACGACGTCTTCCACACGTCTTTAGCAAGGTTCTAGAGCTGCCCTTTAACTCGGACAAAGACGTTTATATTGAAGAGAGAAATGAGTGTCTCAAGTTTGTTGTGAGTACAAATGGTGAAATCATTGAAGATGGTATTCATGTAACTGAATTGTACCCTGGGATCACCAAAGTGGTAGTTCGAAAGCGAGGGAGTCCATCTCAGCCATTTATTGATGAACTTGAGCTTAATGTGTGGCGGTTTCGACTTCCAGCTACTGCCTGTCCGGAGCAGGCTACTGCGGTCTACGCCTATGGACAGCTGGTTGTAACCGTGCCTAAGAATGGCAAGGAGGGTGATTATAGGCCGAGATTAAAGAGTAATTTGGGAAGTTTAGTTACTGTACAGTGATTAATTATTTTGATTGAAATGTTAATGAATAAAGACATGACATAGGACACTTCCTGGGTTCTAAAGCGTGCTTTTCTTACCTTGTCTCTGCACATAATTATTATACGGGTAATCAAATTAAAATCGCTAATTTAAAACTGTTTTAAGCGGCTAAGTTATTGATAATTGCTTTATTTATATGAGATATTTCATTTTTAATTTAGTTGCATTAAAATCGCTTTGAATTAGCCTGAATAGAATCTTGAGGCGGATTCTACGCAAAATTTTAATGAAACCCGAGTCAATTATATTTAAGGTCCAATTTAATGTAATATTAGAGTTTTTTAGGGTTGTTACTCGATCGGGTACACCGTCAAGTAGAGTTACTCGACCGAGTAGGTTGTGTACTCGGTCGAGTTTAGTGGATACGAGGTCGAGTGAGTGACTTTGGGAGTTTCTGGTCGAGTTTGTTTGGTGGTACTCAAGACCGATTATAATTGGCACTCGGTCGAGTATTGGCACTCAATCGAGTGAGTTTTGTACTCGGCCGAGTGGAGCCAGTTCAACTTCTATATGTGATACATGGGTTCGCGATCCTTTCCAGGCCATGGTGCGCGCGGGAACCACATATCGAAAAACGAGGGACAAACGTAGAAATACGCATTTTTGGAGCCACCATCAACTTTTGTGGGAAGTTGGAACTGTTCGAATACTATGTCATGTCAAGACACAAAGTGATGACATGCATGAACACTAAGAACTCGTTACCCTTAGCATTCTATTTCTAGAATGACTCTCGTGGATGACAATGAACACAGATGTTCACAGAGATCTGGAATAAGGGGTGAGGGCACGTATCAGGAAGTTCTTTAATCGAACACCTAATCCCTCCCACCTCGATAGCGGCCTCTACTAATGACTAGGGAAACTCTTCTGTACTTGATATGTAGTCGGTTATATGCATGCTATGCAACATCCACAGTTTAATCCTAACTTGTGAATTAAACTATGTCGGTTGAACATGTAGTTTAGCAATCAATAAGGTCGAAATTAGGATTTAGAATTAATTGTATGTGAAAGGCAATTAAATCATACAATACAATGATTAAATAAAGCTATGAAAGAATTACAAAGATTACAACGGATTCCGGGATCTATGTCGGAAAGATGCCCAAAAGAAAAAAGTTTAAAGAAAAGAAAGAATAAGACTAAACAAACATATTAGCAGCGATATTAGAATTAGTAGTTGATTAATTAGGCCATTAAGGCTACGTCGAGACGATAAAGGAAGTTCAGAAACGGAATCCAACCCAGAACATGCGCAGAGTGTGATACGTCCTCTGGAAGAGGCGCGGCACTCTGTGCGTCTGTTCTTGAGTTGGGTTGTGGCTGTGAAGCCCGAATCGCAATCAGTTAGTATTCGTTTGAATATTTACGGTTTATTATTGATCTACAAGTCGAATTGAAGTCAAATTAATTACTCTAATTATATCAAAGATGAATCCTAGCTAGAGATTTGATATGGACGGATCTAACCTCTTAAGACACGATTTGATCTAAAAAGACGACAAACAACCCACTAATATTGATTATTAGGGATCTAAGTCAAGACAAACTATCTAATTAGATTAAAAGACGATTTATAAGAAATAATAAAAAAACTAATAAAGTGTTTGAAAATATATAAGCATGAATCCGACATTAATCTTACATGATACAAGATGAAATAAAATACAAAAGACGGGATTATTACACACTCAGACTTACATGTTCACGAAACGAGATTAACTAAGTTGCGTTTTAGTGATAACTCGACTCGAATGTAAAGAAAGTGCCATCGTAAGAGGATCGAAAAGTTGATTAGTTAAATTGATTAAGTGTAGTTGGTCAAATTGGTAGGTCTATGCAAGAACGTGACGGGAACCCAGAAGGATCTGAGCTTACGTGATCGATTGATCAAGCACGTTGTAAAGTATATCGATCGAATACGAAAGAAGGGAGGGGGGGGGGGGGTGAATTGAGTATTTAAAACTAGCCCAACTTTTTTCAATTTATACGATGTATAATTAATGACTTGATTTTATGGATTAAAATCAACTAACTAATTAATCAAAGTATTGAGCAAGTAACGAAAATAACGAAAATAAAGAAAGACACAAGAGGTTTTGAAGTGATTCAGTTTCACAATTCGAAACATACGTCCACTATTCACGATTAATAATCTTTGGTACCTTTCTAAGGATTACAAAAATTATCAACCCACTCGTATAATCAACTATGATTATAATTCAAGGTGAGTATCGATAAATACTCTGTACTATCTTACGTTAATAAGAAAGTATAATATAACTCACAAGGATCTCGTTAAAGAATAAGTAAGATTATGTGATGTACTGTTATCCAATAACGTATTTCACGCAAGCGATTGATAATGATTGATGCACGACTTTTTCGGAAAAACAAACAATAAAATAATAAATATTTTGCTCAAAGTTGGTTTAAAATCAATTTGTAAAATTCTCTCAATGTGTAAAAGTCGTTCTGAATGATTGAGGTGGAAGGAGTATTTATAGTAGAAGCATAGGAGATATAAAATTTAAAACCCTATCTTTCTCTTTAAGAAATATATTTATCTTCAATATCTCAAAATATTGTTGTAAAGATATTATTAGAATCCTAGTTTAAGGTAAACAAGGAAACGTGCCTATAGAGGCCGAAATCCTCATCACCACGAAACCCTAGGAGCACGCAACCCTAGGAGGCACAAACTCTAGGTTTCACAAAACCCTAGGTGGCACAATCACTAGATGGGCGTATTATGTTAACAACAAATTGAGATAAAATGTATTAGAAACCCTAGGTAGTATGACAAATCATAAGTTGTATTACTAACCAATAGAATCTCATAAATACAACATCTATTAAAACTTATGATAAATATAAAAATACTCTTTCTCTTTTTGAAAATATTTACAAGATTTATTTTCAAAATCATGCATCAACTTTATCATCCAAAGTTATAGGTCAAAATTATAACTTTGGACTTAGTATGTTAAGTTATAAGTGAGTCATAACTTTACTTACATAAAAATTACTTTTATGAATTAGTTACCGAATGACGACCTATACTATCTAATCTTCACAAAGATCTTCGGCTCTTCATCTTGATGACAAAGACCCTCCATCTTGAGTCTTGTGTTATTTGAAGTAGATCTTGTTTGAATTGTTTCTTCAATGTTACAACCAAGGTAGCTATAACTTTGCACATGAACTTCCAAAGTTATACCTCAAGCTCCTATAACTTTGTCTCACATAAATCTTCAAAGTTATGCCTTAAGCTCCTATAACTTTGATCTCCTTTCTTTTAATTGTTGTTAGCTATGATAAGACTAAAGCACACAATTACATGCATATGATTTATAAATAAAAGCACATTATCAAGTATATACATGTCATTATCAAAACTATAAAACAGGTCCACCAAATTCCCCCTTTTTGATGATGACAAGTCTCTTATGATTTCTCTTATAATTGTGACTAAGTATGGTTCCCCCTTAACAAAATACTACCAAAGTTATAGTAACGTTGATCGCAAGAACATAACAACCTAGCCAAAGTTATAACTTGAAACACTTTAAGAGATAACGGGTCTTGACAAGGAGCAAGCTTAAGCAAAAGACTCAAAGCATATCATTTCTTCCCCCTCTTGGCATCATTGAAAAGACAAGAATAAGGATATAAAATGACTAGAATAACATACTCCAAGGCAAGAAATAGATATGCAAAATACGCAATACTTAACGAGTCATAGCAAGCAAAATCAAATACTAAATGTCAATTAAACTACAAACCACAATTAAAAGTAGTAATGCCAATGGGCCGAATAGGATAAGTATTTTAAGCCAAAATGGGCCGAATGGACAATAGGATAGTAGTTTAAGGACAAACAACCGAATAAAGATGAGAAAAATCAAGGCAAATTGGGTTGGCGAGGGATAGAAAGGTCGATATAGCCGGGTTGAGTACGGTACTCAATGGTGTCAAGGCGATCAAAGCACTTCTTCACATGATTAGCTTGTGCGGTGAGGCATGAATCAAAGTTCCGAACCTTCATGGATAAGGCCTCAGTCGCATCATAGATAGTGTGCATTCCATCTTGCATTTCCGTACCACTATTCACCAAAGCACCTCATTGGCTAACCAAGAATTGCCTCCGATCCCGTTGCCTGAATAACTCTTGTCGAAGATCGACAACATTCCTCTCAATTTTAGCAAGGCAACCATCGACTCCCGTCATCCAACCCCTCAAGTCATCACTCACAACCGACCCACCATGGTCACGGTTTGAGCTAGTACTCCCCAAAGCCACGATTTTGACCACCTTGTCAACAACCTCATCGATTTTCTTGTCTTGCTCATCAAGGAGCTCCGTAACCTTCCCCATAAACAAATCCAATTTTGTTTCAAGAACCGAAAAATCAACAATAATCGGTTTAACTTCAACCGAACCAACCTTTGATTGAAAGACTAATTCCGGACCCAATGCCTCCATTTTCCTGAATTTCAAGAAACTATCATTCATATCATCTTTCAAATTGACGCCATAACTAGTCGGATCAACAACCCCCTTTTCCCTCAAGAACCCGAGACACCCACATGCCATAGGGTAAGTCTAGGGTCGTGTAGACCTTATCTTTGGTCACCGAAAAGCTAGTTTGAGAAATTTGAGAAAAAAAAGAGATGCAAGGTTGACACAGTTACCCTCTAGCCAATTCTTAACCACCATCATCTCATAACATGCAACCTTATCCCGTCCACCCCGACGCAGAACCACCGTATTCCATAAAAAATTTAAAAGAAATTTCAATTTTGGGGATAAATACCCCGCCAACACACAACTCGACAACGTAGCCCTATCATTAAAAGAACGCTTAACATCCAGTTTAGCCGTATCCGACAACTCTTCCCACGACGTACTCGAGTCTATTTTGACTCCATCATCAGGAACCAAAAACAGAGTACAAAAGTCGTCAACCGAAACCGACACTTCACGGCCATTCACACCAGCATGCAAAACTCCAGATTTCAAAGAGACGGAAGCATAGAATTGAATTACCTCAATGGGGTAGATAGGACCCGAAAAACGAGACACATGCTCTCATTCTTGAATTTCAAGAAACCGTTGAAGAATTTTAAAGCTTAATATTTTTCACACAATACCTTCGGGAAACTCGGACCACCATGAATACCGTACATTGCAACCCGATTAACCACTTTCCATTCTTCCTTTGTTAATCGAAGTTTGTTAAGTCCGGATGCAGTTTCTTGAGGGAGAAATTCACGAAACAGAGGACGTTTTGTTCCTTCGATTTCCGTGATTTCTATGTCCTTACTAGCATCAACTAGTACCCTATTCTTCCCCTTATTTAATCGACACCTTTTGGTACCTTCAAGCATCGAGCCCGACTCGGTTTGGGTCAAATTGGGTGATTTTTGGTTGGGTTCTGGTGATGGATTTGTAGACATGCAAAGTGTTTGAGTTTTGGAGTTTGGAGTACAGTGTTGGTGTTTTTGGTTGTGGACCATGAGGAAGCCATTGTTGAGAGCTTGGTTTTTGTTTTTTTTTCTGTGTGGGAGAAGGAAGATGGTGTTGGTGATGTGTGTTGATGGTGATGGTGATAGGTAATAATGAAGGGTAGTGTAGGGGTTCGGGTTTTGTAGGGTAGCACGTGAAGCCGTGCTCTACTCCTCCTATTTCCTTTTTTTTTTGAATTTGGGTAGGATAGAAAAAGTAATCTAGGGTAAATATAGGAGAGATATGGTAATGATAGGATTAGGTAAATAAAAAATATGGTAGAATAATATGGTTAGGAGTTTCGGTCAAGATAAATCACATGGGTAGAATTTTTGGTTGATTAGGAAAGTGAATAAGATAGATATTTGGCAAATATGTGGTCCATAATCCAATATTCATAAAATATTTAATATGCAAGATAATCACGTAAAATATATAATATTAAACACAAATATACTAGCAATAAAATACACGGACACAGTCATAAAATCTCGTCTTATTCTAACTAGTCATGCAGGTTCGTAAAATAAATATGACGAATTTAATTGCAACTAGTTAAACCAATTTCCGACTGCAAAATCTCAAAATGTCTTCTCGCTATCACCTTTGTTAAAATGTCAGCCCATTGATTTTCAGTACTACAAAATTCTAGTTTAATGTTGCCCTTTTCTACATGGTCGCGTAAGAAATGATGTCTGATGTCTATAAGTTTAGTACGAGAATGCTGAGCTGGATTCTTAGAAATAATAATAGCACTCGTATTATAAAAAAATACAGGCATACAACCAACATTAACACCATAATCACATAATTGTTGATGTAACCAAAGTAGTTGAGAACATACCAGTCCTGCAGCTATATATTCGGCTTCAGCAGTAGATAGCGCAACTGAATTTTTCTTCTTTGAGCCCCAAGTAATTATGCATGGTCCAACAAACGTAGCGAATCCAGAGGTACTTTTTCTATCTAAAGAACACCCATTTTAGTCTAAGGTCAACTTTTTATCAGTTACCATAGATGTGTCCATTGGATAAGCATTCTCCATACCAAATTTCCTGATTAGCTCCTTGACATATTTCTGTTGGTGAATCTTTGTACCTTCCTTAGTTTGTTGAATTTGCAATCCTATGAAGAATTTCAATTCTCCCATCATGCTCATTTCAAACTCTGAGGTCATTAGATCTGAAAAGTACTTGCACAATTTATTGTTAGTAGAATAAAAGCTAATATCATCTATATAAATTTGAGCAATAAGTAAATCAGAAATTTCGGATTTTAGAAATAGGGTATTGTCGACAGATCCTCTTTTAAAATTATTTTGTAATAGAAGTTTAGACAATCTGTCGTACCATGCCCTAGGCGCTTGTTTCAAACCATATAAAGCTTTACCAAGTTTAAAAACATGGTTTTGAAATTTGCTATTTAAAAATCCGTGAGGTTGTTCAACAAAGTCCCCTTCTTCCAAATATCCGTTAAGAAGTACACTCTTAACGTCCATTTGGTACAGTTTCATTCCTTTATGAGCTGCGAAGGCGATAAGTAGACGAATAACTTCAAGTGTAACAACCCGAAAAGTACCCAATTTTTCTAGTAAAAATATTACTAACACTTTTCAGCAGACTTAAGTTTTTAAAATAGAATTTATTATTTCGAGTCGTATTTTGAAATTCCGCGTTCGTATTTGGAATTTCTAAGAGATTTCATGAAAATCCCGTTTTTAGTCATCTTTGACTTTTCTTGACTTTTAAGTCGTCTTTGACTTTTCTTGACTTTTTAAAAGTCGTCATTGACTTTTCTTGACTTTTAAGTCGTCCTAAACTTTTCTTGACTTTTAAGTCATCTTGGACTTTTCTCGACTTTTCAGTCAACTTTGACTTCCGTTGACTTTTTCCCGACTCGCCTCATAAGTTTGAAGACCGAAATTTTATTTAAAAAAATAATATTTTTGATTTATTTTTATTTAGATTTATTAAGATTTATCATAATTTAATATAATTATTTTTGAATTTATTCGGAATTTAAAGAATAACTTTTACGGTTTTTAACCGAACGGCATTTAACTATTCCCGAATCATCGTAAATCCCGAAACAAAACCGAAACCCGACTTTGACATGAGTCATACGCCCCATGTCATTTTTTTTCCACTCATATTAGATCTTTTAATTAATATGATTAAACTAATAAAAATATCTAAGATATTT